>PVKS010003938.1:0-98459 GCA_004027875.1 Aplodontia rufa
CACACAGTGCAGTTCCCATGCAGTATCTCACCTCATGCAGAGCTCCACAAGGAGCAGGGGCAGGTTTTCCTCACTTTGCAGATAAGAAATCAGAGGCTCTAAAAATGTCAGTAACTTGCCCAGGGTCATGTGGCTGTCTTGACCCAGCTGACCTCATGGATATGACGACTCTCTAAACATGACCCCAATGCTTCCACTCAAGACATTTTTGTGACCCCAGCCTCTGCTCCTCTGACTGTGTGGGTGGGGACGGGGGGGCACCATCCATGGAGCTGCCTGGTGACCAGTGGGATGGCAGCCTGGGTGAGGGTCAGCCCTCATCATCCTGTGCCCACAGGAGACCCAGGAGCTGCAGAAGAAGCAACAGTGGTACCAGGAGAACCAGGTGACCTTGACTCCCGAAGATGAAGACTTGTACCTGAGTTACTGCTCTCAGGCCATGTTCCGAATCCGCATCCTGGAGCAGCGACTCAACCGGTGAGGGGGCAGGAGCCCGAGAGGACCTGCTGGGGGCTGGTGCTCGGGCTTTGTCATCGCTCACCCCCTCCCTCCCCTCTGCCTTCAGACACAAGGAGCTGGCCCCCCTGAAGTACTTGGCACTGGAGGAAAAGCTCTACAAGGACCCACGCCTGGCAGAGTTCCTCAAAGTCTTTGGTTGACACCCTCATGGGGCCACGGTGCAAGCTGCCAGGGAATGGAAACCACCACCATGAGACCCTGAGCTCCCTGAGCAGGCTAGAGCCTGTCCACTCGGGCACCGGGCCCTGCTGCACATGGCCCACCCCTCATGGCTCCCCCAGGAATAAACGCACTTCAACTGGCCAGGTGTGCTCCAGCTTCCCAAGCTTCATCTCCAGTCTTTCTGTCCTTTCCTTTTGGTTGTTGGCTTTTCACTGCTGTGACAAAAGACCGGAAGAAACAACTCAGAGGAGGAGATACTGATTGTGGCTCATTGTTTCAGCCCCTGGTTGGCAAGTGTCATTCATTCTGGGCCTGAGTGAGGCAGGCAAGCATCAGCCCAGCTGCTCACCTCCTGGCAGCCAGGAAGCAGAGAGGGAGGAAGGGGCCAGGATAGGACATTATACCCAAGGGCACTCCACTCAGGGTCCCTCCAACTAGGTCCCACCTCTTACAGTTTCCACCACCTCCTGATAGGCCATTCAGCTATGCATCTCTCAGTGGATCAAACCACTTGTAAGGACAGAGCCCTCAGTATCTAACCACTTCCCAAAGGCCCCACCTCTGAACACTTCAAAACATGAGCCTATGAGGGACATTCCAGATTCAACCCTAACACCTTTATCTGTATCCCTTCCTCCAAACCCTGGCCACCTTCCTCATTTGCTTCCTGTGCTATTGGAATGTCAAGGCTTCATGGCACCTCTCAGATGGTCCCATAGCCATCCCCAATTGGTTAGATTTCAACATGGTGAGGGTGACCCTGCTCAGAGTGGGAATGGCAAGGCACACATCCAAGAACCAAAGTGTTGGTGGGATGAGAAACAACTGGGACTGTCACATAAATACCTTCCTAGCCAAGTGCAAAGCTGTACAACCACTTCTGGAAAGCCATTTGGTGTTATCTGCTAAAGCTATGCAACGGCCCCACAGCTCCACTCGTAGGGGCCACCTGACCCACCTGCTGCGGTTTGTATCTTTTTTTTTTTTTAGCAACCTTACAAGATTTTAACAAAATAATATAAAACGTGTATAAAATGTGTATATATTCTGGATATTGCAATTATTTGACCAAAAGACCGTGTGTTAAAGGCTTGGTCCCCTGGGTGGCACTCTTGGGCAGTAATGGAAGCTTTAAGAGGTGGGGCCTGATAGTAGTCTGTTCCTCCACCAGGAGATGTTCAGTTTACAGTCCGTGTCCTATGGGGCATGTGTACTATAGGAAATGCTTCTAAATGTTCATCATGAATCCAATGAAGTCTGTAGAACTCTCACTAGTCAAGAACCTCAGGGGAAGAGGGACCATGTAAATGGCAGTAGAAGGAAACATACAATGGATCCGACACATGGGACCATGAACAAGGTAAATGACTTCAATTCTTCAAGAGATTAATGCCATTCAAATAAATATAAGGTTGGGGGATGGAAATGGAATGAACTTAAAAGAGCCAAGTGTGGTGGGCATAGTGGTGCACGCCTCTAATCCCAGCTGCTCAGGAGGCTAAAACAGTAGGATCATAGGTTCGAAGCCAGCCTCAGCAAGGCACTAAACAACTTAGTGAAGCTTTCTCCCAAAATAAAAAATAAAAAGGGCTGGGAATATGGCTCAATGTTAAAGTGCCTCTGGATTCAATTCCTGGTACAAAGCGTGGGGGAAGGGCCAAGTATGCTGAATCTTGATATCCTGTTTGGTTCCTTGTTAAGATTTTTTTTTCCCTGTGGTGCTACAGACAGAATCCAGGGCCTCCTGCATGCTAGACAGATGCTCTGGCAATGAGCTACATCCCTGGTTCCTACCAAAAACAAAAAGGGCTATTAAATATATTTGAGGGATAACTGAGGGCATTTGAGGATGGGTTGGATGTAGAGAATTAAGTTTTCTTAGGGGTGGTGATAACAATGATTATGTTATAACAACAGCTTGATTTTATATTTTTATTTTGGTATGAGGGATTGAACCCAGAGGCCTTTAATCCCTGAGCCACATCCCCAGCCCATTTTTGTATTTAATTTGAGACATGGTCTTGCTAAGTTGCTGAGGCTGGTCTCAAACTTGCGATCCTCCTGTCTCAGCCTCTTGAGTTGCTGAGATTACAGGCGTGAGCCTCCTCGCCTGGCAACAGCCTGATTTTGAAGAGCTACATGTTGTTCGGTATTTGTGTCAAGATTGAAATGTCACAATATCTACAATTTTCAAAGGGTTCAGGAAAGCGTACACAAAGCAATATGGCAAGATGTTAAGTGTCACATCTACATGGTGAGTATGGTATATTCTTTCAAATTTTCTGTAAGAAAAATGATTTTAAAAGTTCTATGAAGTTTTTTGTAATAAAGTGGGGAGTGGCGCACTCAGCGACTCAGGTGGCCAGAGGCAAGAGGATCCCAAGTTGGAGGACAGCCTCAGCACTTTACCTAGATCCTGTCTCCAGATAAAAGATAAAAAGGGCTGGGGATGTAGCTCAGTAATAAAGCACCCCTGGGTTCAATCCCCAGAAAAAAATGAGGAAATGCTGGACATTTTAATACAATGTTATTCTCCTAATCCTGCCCTCTTTTAATAATTTTCCAAACTCCTCTGTGGCTCAGCTTCCCCAAAGTACCACAAGATGGTGGGTGGACCCTCCACCTCTTGTCTCCTGCAGAGGGGCCCAGTACAGTGGGGAACTCCCCAGGCTTTGGCTTTAGGAACAAGGATTCGAGTCCTGGGGCGATTACTTCCTGGCTGTGTGGTCTTTTACAAGCGCCTTATGAGACAGATTAGAGAGACAGTGAAATGGCCAGGTAGTCAGGACAGAGGGCCCCTATCCAAGAGCTAGCTGGTAGAGGCAGAGAGTGATTGACAGGGTGCGCTCACCCTAGTCCCCGACTAAGAGAACAGGGTGGTCACAGGTGGGTACTAGGAAGTATTTGCCACCTTTTGTTTTAACCAATGGTGCTCTTGACCAGTTTCAATGCCTGTTTTACATAGATTTTAACCAATGGAGTTGATGCATTTCCCAATGCGTGCTTTGCATGAATGTTAACTATGCTCATACCCCAAATCTATATAACCCCTGGCCTATCCTCCATTTGACGGTGTCCTGCTTCCAGGTGCCCCTCAGCTTTGCGGAGTCTCTCTCTTCTTCCTAAATAAAATCCTACTCCTTTTACTCCTCCTTCGGTGGTTGTCCATGGATTTTATTCTTCAAACTCATGAGACAAGAACCCAGAAGATTGGCCCCGAATTCCCGGGGTGAATTTCCACCACACCAAGAGCTGCAACACCCAGCTTTTAGCTGGGGAGCTGCTAACACTTTCGGCTGCAGACACCTGCAGCCAGCCCAAATTCCCAGTTTTATCTGGGAAAAGCTGCAAAAACTAGAAGTGGGCTATTTAGGCTGCTGGACTCTGTAGGGCCCAGACTCCATTTGCCAATGGGAGCAGAGAATCCAGCCTCATCTCAAAAACCCCGCATCACTTATACTGGGCCTCAGTTTCCTCATCTGTAAACGGGCACAGGAATTCCTAACCCTTAGGGTTGTGGCCAAGCTGACCTGAGATGCACGAGTGGAGGACAAACAGGTGGGTACTAGGGTCTTCAGGTACTTGTAGTTACAGCCTTGTCCTGCGCCCGACTCGCTCGGTGTCCCGCCTGGGAGGCCCGCACTCCTGGGCTCGGTGCCTGACTCGGACCCGCAAGGAGGATCTCTTTCCCTGTAGTCTTCCCCGGGGAACTCTAGGCGGCGTCTGGATCAAAGGAAGATGCCACGGCACTGCCCGCAGGCAAATGCAACTCGGAGCTGCGGCGAAATGCTGACTTAAGACCTCGGTTCGGCTTCGCCCCATTCAAAGATGGAAAGGTCCGCGGCTTCACGCTACTCTCCAAGTTCCCTTCCCATTGGCTATCTCGCAATGGGTTCTTCCAATAATGTGGATGCTGATTGGTCAATCCAGGACGGTTGCTAAAGGGATTGGCGCAGCCGCCATTGGAGGGCGTCTCGCAAAGTTTTCAAACGCAAACTAGGTTAGAGGAAGAGGAGGAAAGGGAAGGCGTGAGACGAAGGCGGGCCCAAGAAAATGGCAGCCCTCGTTGGTACAGAAGAGACCAAAAGGCGTCCCTTGAACCCTCCTTCCTCCTGATTAGTTCGATTCAGGAAAAGGGGCGGGTACTTACCAAAAGCGGCAGAAGCGCCTGCTTCCATTGGCTAATCTTGGAAGAAGGCGGAGCGCCCGCAGCTGCTGATTGGTGCGGGAGGTGGGTTGGGCGGGGCTCTGGGCCGGAGGTTTTGTTGTGAGGGTCGGTTGTCAAGCAGCGGCCAATCAGGGTAAGGGATGGAGGCAAGTGGGGGTCGCGTCTGGAGCTAAGCCTTGGCCTCGGGAGCCGCTGCTGCAGGTGAAGTGGGCAAAGGGGCGAGGAGGCGAGGGCAAGATGGGCCCTGGGGTGGGCCGAGCCGGAGGGGCCGGTCGGGCTACTTGGCAGAGGGCTCCGGGCGGGCGGAGCCTACAGCCCGGAGCCGAGATGGGTGCCCCGCAAGCCGAGATGGGTGCGAGGATCAGGCGAAACTGAGGGACCAGCCCCAGCCGTGGGACGAACAGGGCCAGCGTGGAGGCCGGACGGGGAAAGCCGGGGTGGCCGGAAGCAGAGCAGGGGCTCTGTAGGAGGATGGGTAATGAGTAGGGGCTCAAGAAGCCTAAGAGTGAATGAATGGGGGACACCGAGAGCAGCCGGGAAAGGGGAACAGAGGGAGTCTGGCGAGGCGGGGACCAAGTTGGGGAGTTCAGGAGATAAGAAGTGCACGTATAGGAGACACTGGAGGCAGGAGGAAGGGAACGCAAAGGAGAGGATTCGTGGGAAAGAGGTGAAGCGGCTGTGGGAAGGGGGTGTGAGGCTCCGTGAAGTGGCTTTTTAGTGTTGAGGAGACATACCAGCTGACGCACAGACTGGAGGCCTACTTCCCAGCTCTGCCCTTGGGAATTTCATGGGGCAGGAGACGTTCCCTTACCAGGAACGGGGGGATTGGACCTTCAGTCTCCTCT
The DNA here is from genome assembly GCA_004027875.1 of Aplodontia rufa. NCBI lineage: Eukaryota > Metazoa > Chordata > Mammalia > Rodentia > Aplodontiidae > Aplodontia > Aplodontia rufa. The sequence goes on from PVKS010003938.1 coordinate 5,695, forward strand.
GAGTTTTTTTCCTAGAGAGGACTTCAGTGACTGCCTCTGGGGTGCCTCTACGGGCCTCTAAGCCTAGCTTCTGACTCCACCCCCATCCAATACGTCCTGTGAAAACTGATTGCCAGAAATTTATGTGAATTGCAGACACGTGGGATTCCCCGCTCCACTGCAGCTGCTGCACTTTAGGCCGCAGAGAGACCTGTAGCTGAGCTTCCTTCCATTATCACAGCCTGTGGGAGGACCTTTTCCCCTGTGCTCTAAGTCGTTTTGCCTCAGGCGCCCCTCTGCAAATTCTTAAACCCAATATGCAGTGCAACTCCTGGCTCTGGTGGCTCCGGTGGGTGTGAGTTTTAGTCAAGTGGCCTTAGTGATCCAGGGGACTGCAGCTCTTAACAAGTGTATCCTAACAAGTCCGCGCCTCTGTTTGTATTCCAGCCCATGTTGAGCTGAGATGACCCATGCCTGATATTCCATGATCAGGGACCCTGACAGATGTGCACAGGCTGCTGTTGCTGCTGCTGTGGATGATTTAAAACCATCAGGCAGTCCAGGGCCAGGAGAGGAGACGTTCCCTCCGCCTGGATGTGTGTCAGCTCTCTGCCAACTTGATTGGCGGATCTGGGGGGGATCCACCCCCACCCCAGAAGAAGGCACAGTCCATTTTGTGGGTGCAGCTTCAGGTGCCAGCCCTGAAGGATGGCCACCCCTGTGGTCACAAAAACAGCCTGGAAATTGCGTGAGTGGTTTGCATTTTTCTTTATCACCCTGTTTATTCTGTTAGTTGCTGTTTGCTGGGCAGCCTGAACCTGCAGCTTTGTCTCTTCTTGGAACAGGGGCAGATTCCCAGGCCTTGTAAGGTAGACCAAGATGTAAATCATGACTGTGGCACTTCTTTGCTGGGTGGTGACACTGGACAGGTGACTTGACCTAAGACTTAGTTTTCTTGTCTGTACGAAGAGATTATTGCACCTCATTCTGTAGTTGCTATGAAATTCAAGTGAGATTTCAAACACAATAAACTTAACACAGGATTTCCAGTCAGGCCGACAGGCAGAATGGGATGAGAAATCCTGAAGTGTGTTCTAGACCTTTCAGATATCTTCCAAGTCAGACTTCCTTGGTCTGATGAAAGCATCCTAGGATAGAGGTGGAGAAGGGTGGAAAGGTTGAGGTGAGCAGAAGGATGCTGATAGGGCTCTGGAATGCCAGTAAACATGAGTGTCCTCACCATTACTTTACACTACTGGCTCTAAACTCTGAGCTGAGACCCTTTTATACTCTTAAAAATAATTGAGGACCCCAAAGTGCTGAGGGCTTATACCTATCAATATTTACCATGTTAGAAATTAATACTGAGACATTTTAAAATATAAGACCGTGTAATCAAGCATGGACATAGAGATGATGTCATCATACGTCATGTGTCTCCTGGAAAACTCCACTGTACGCCTGCGAGCAAATGAGAATACAAAACAAATACCATCTTGATATTATCAGGAGAATAGTTTTGTCCTTTTGTACCCTCTGGAAGGATCTTGCGATCCCAAGGGTCATTAGTCACATTTTATACCTTGGCCCTACCCCAGTTATGACTTTTTGGCATAGATTTGATGTATTCCACCTGGTCACCTCTGTTTTAAGCGGTCCCTGGCTGTTTTCAGGAGCTGGGGTAAGGCTAAGTTGCTCTTCAGCTACGAGACCCTGGGCAAAGCTTTTTGCTGGACTCTGCACTCCTCATTTGCAAAGTGAGAGACTTGGACTTGGTGTACATTGTTTTCCAAAGCTCTGTGGTTCCAGGAGAACCCTTTTTTGGTTCCCCAAAGCATGGGGATCCTTTGGACAGAGTGACTTCATATTGATTGGGATTGCCTATCCATCCCTTTAACAGTGATTCTTTCCTGAGCATAGAACCAAGCATTGGGGGACCCGGTGGGGAATAAAATAGACAAGGTTGCTGTACACTGGGGACTCAGCCTGGAGAGAGCAACAGGCAGGGGTTAGATGACCGCATCCATCTCTTTCCAGTCCTTATCTACCTGCAAGATAGTACGTGTGCATAAAATCAGCTGAGTGATGAGGGTGGAGGCTGCGGCAGGAGGTGCTGTAGGCTGCTTGAGTGGCAAGTACAAAGGCCCTGAGGCAGGAAGCTTGGTGTGTGGAGGACACCATGGGCTATGGCTCAGCAGCAGGGAGAACATGGTGCTAGATGAAGCCAGTGAGTTGTGCAGGAGCACATGTCTGTAGGACCCCAGCCCATTGACACTGCTTTATCTGAAAGTCAAGGTCAAGCCATCAGAGCGTTTAAGCAGGAGGTAGTGCACTTAGGCATATTGGGCATCTGCTGGCAATTTCAAGTACAGAGTGGTTTCTATGGATATAAATTGTCCAAAGAACCCAAGGCCGCATGATCTGTGGCTCCTTGTGGCTCTTGGGTCAGGAGGGGCTTGGCCAACATGGGGCCGTTGAAGCCCAGTTCTTTGCATCTTCCACCTAGGATTCAAATCCTCAGGACATCTGGCAGAACGCAAAGCGTTCTGTTTTGGCTGGAATGCGGCACCCAGGAAAATTGGCGTGGGCTTGTGCTGCAAGGCAGAGCAGCAGTTGTCACCGAGCTTGCCATTAGACACTGAGGACTGTGATCTATCGGCATTAAAACTGGGTACTCGGGTGTGGGCCGTGGCTGGTTGATGGCCTTCAAGCCAAGCCAAAATGGGATTCTCTCAGCCCATGTCCTGTGCCCTTTGCTGGTGCCTGTGGCATGCCTCCTGTGATCCCCATGGACTCCTAGCAGGGTCTGGTCAATCTGCTAGACAGGTGTTTCTTACCCCAAAGTCTGCAGCTCTCCCAGCTTCATGCCCTGACTAGAAACTATCTAATTGCACTGGGGCATAAAGACAGGAGCCCTCTCTCATTGCCCAGTCTCCCAGTGCTAGGCCTAGAGTAGACACCCCAGAAATGCTTCCGACATGACCATTTCCAGGGATAGCAGTCCTGAACCCAGTGAGGTGGGGCCCAGCCAGAACTTTCAGTGGTAAGGGTCAGAGCCAGGCCAAGTCAAGGGAGGCCTCCAAGTTGGTCCAGGTAGAGGGCAGAATAGGTAGGAAGTAGCTTCAGAAGAAAGAACAGGGCTCAGTGCTTGCAAGCAGAGTGCTCATGGGGAAGATGGGCTCCCCTGTTACTGTGTTGGGCAGAAGCTTTTGAACAGACAGGTGTCTGTGGCTGGAGACCCTGCGTCCCCAGTGTCCAGAGAACAGGAGGCTCTGTGGTTAAGATGCAGATTAGACAGGGGCCCAACCCCCTGAGACCTGAATGGAGGGTTTCCGATGCCCCAGCTGATGTATGGGCCTGCAGGGAACTCTGGCCCTGGCTCAGGCTGGGTGCTGTCCTGTCAGCTCTGCCCTGGCCAGGACTTGTGGGGAGGTGTCATTGGTGAGGTCAAGCCTAGGGCCTGGGCTTCTGAGCATCTTTGGCAGTCCTTTTGTGTCAAGCTGCCTGGCTTTCCTGGGCCCACTCACACCAGAGCCAGGCAGCCTGGAGTTGAGGAAGGGCCTTCTGTGGAAGAGTTGTGATAACACTTTTCTGTCCTCCATGTCACCTAAGTCAGCCCCAGTTGCCTCAGGGTGTTGGCATGTTGGAGGTCTCACCTATGTGGGAGACCTGTCTTTTCTTCTCCTCATTCCCAGAAGGAACTCACAGGGACTGGCTCAGAGCCTGGGCTGCCTCTTGGTTCTCTTCAGAGCACCGATGAGCTCCCCACCCCAACCAGGTTCATGTCTTTGGCCACACAGCCCAGGCCAGGGGCCCTGCTGGCTGCCCACAGGCCTTATCACTTACTTAGTCCTGTCAGCCCTCACCCCACCCGGTCCCTTCTATCTGCTGCCTCTTGCACCCTCCTCATGTAGCCCACCTTGAGTCTGCCTGGGCCCCTGTAGCCACTCTCAGGGCAACCAGTTCTTAGCCTTCCTAACACCAGGAGCAGCAGCTTCCTCCTCAGTAGCTCAGAGCCATGCTCCTATGAACCCACAGCAACCCCTGGGGCAGGCAGTCTTGTCATCCCTTTTACCAGATAAGGACCAGCCTTCAGGAGGAGCATCTGTCTAAGGCCGCTTAGTAACAACCAGCAGAGCTCAGCCCAGCACCTGAGAGTGGAGTCGAGAGCTTGTCCCGTGTGGGCTCATCTGGGGACAGCCCATCTGGGGCTGACTTGCATTGTTTTGAAAGAGTGTCCTGAAGCAGGTTTGTGTGTCTGAGTGGCAGCTAGTGTGTGCAATTTTTGTTTTTTAGTGTTGGTTTTTGTTCTTATGAAAAAAGCATCATAAGCATATTGCTTAAAACAAAGTTAACTAAAAATAGCAAGTTAATTTTTTTTTTTTTAACGAGGGGAACACAGAGAAAGAGAGAAGCAATCTTTATTTAGTTTTTCATATGACTTTCATTCCTCACACACTTCGTTGTGTACGTGGTGCTGGGGTTTGAACTCTCGTCCTCGAGCTTGCTGGTCAAGCTCCGTAACCGCTAAGCCACTGCTCCAGCCCCAGCAAGTTAATTTTTAAAATTGAATTTAGTTGTCCCTTGTTATCTAGTAGGATTGGTTCCAGGTCACCCTCTGTGCAGATGCTCAAGTCCCTTGTATTAAGTGGCATAGTGTTTACATGGAGCTCACACGCACATCCTCCTGTTTACTTTAAACCATCTTTTGGTTACTTATAATACCTAATGCAGTATAAATGTTATGTAAGTAGTTGCTATGATATAATTTTAGGGAATAGTGACCAATTCTGTATGTGTTCAATGCACATACATTCGTTTTCTAATATTTTTAATCAACAATTGGTTAAAGCTAGATCTGGTGGTGCCTGCCTGTAATCCCACTAACTAGAGAGGCTGAGGCAGGAGGATTGCAAGTTCAAAGCCAGCCTCAGCAACTTAGCGAGGCCCTAAGAAACTTAGGCTCTATCTCAAAATAAAACATAAAAGGGGCTGGGGATGTAACTCAGTGGTTAAGCACCCCTAGGTTCAATCCCTGGTAGCAAACAAACAACCCACTTGGTTGAATTTACAAATATTGAGGTCCTATGGTTAGTCGTATTATCAGATGATACACACACGAATGGAAAAAAGCATCAGGAGGCCTGTGTGTGGGACAGGAATGACTAAAGCTGAGAGTCATTTCAGTCTCAGGCCCACATCCGGCCCTGTTGCTAGTCCTACAGTTCATGGGAGTTGTCTAGGTTTCAGGTTCCAGAGCTGGTGGTCAAACAGGACCCCCACCACATGGCCCCACCTAAGACTCCGACTGCCTTCTCCCTTTCTTTTCCTATGTAGAGGAGATCGTCGCCCATGCCAGCAATGTATCCTCACTGGTGCTGGGCAAAGCCTCTGGGCGGCTGCTGGCCACAGGCGGGGATGACTGCCGGGTCAACCTGTGGTCCATCAATAAGCCCAACTGCATCATGGTGAGTTGGCGGGGCTGGGACGTGCACCTGGGAGGGAAGCTGTGAAGGGCAAGGTTGGCTGGGGAGCAGCTCAAGGTACCTTTATTCTCTGGGGGCCCAGACTGGGGGACAGCACAGCATCAGTGCTGCCCCCAATTGTCTGCTCCTTAAGGCCCAGGACAACCTAGCCTGGCTGGGACAGTGGCCAGCCCTCAAGAACAAGACTTGTAGCACACCACCCACCACCCCAGCCTGCCTGCCTGTCCCCTGCATGTGGGAGTTTATTTTGATTAATTCCCAGCCTTAGTCCAGGAAAAGGATTTGAAGGAGCCTAGTTGAAGCTGGTTAGGGAGCCGTTTCCCCTAGTTACTCAGCCATACTCAGTATAGAAAGCATGTAGAAGGGAAAAGCAAAAATCAGTTACAGAGAATTCCAATTTCCAAAGACAGTTGGTATTTCGGTGTGTGCCTGTCTAGCTGCTGAGCTACACGTGCACATACATGCATGTGTGTGCATATACATGCAAATATATGTACATGTGTACACACAAACATAAAAATGTATCTCCAGAATACCATCTTATTTACTCTTGCATAACCTGGTTTTTAAGAATACCAGTGTTTAAGGATTTTCCTATGTCAACAAATATTCTTTTACAGCATGATTTTTAGTGGCTTCCCAATATTCCATTGTAGGGAGGAGCTGTAATTAGCTTAGCCACACCCTGTTATCAGCATGAGGCTGTTGCCAGTTTTTAGCTCTGCTAAACCACAGTGTGGTGAACATCCTTGTCTACCCAAACCTTTGAGCACATCTATGATCATTGCATTTAATCTAAGGGTGTGCACTTTTTAAAACGCTTTCAAAACATATTGCCAAATTGCCCTGCAGAAATTAATTTATGTTCTCACCAGTAGCGTATGAATTTGCCCTTCCCCCATATTCTTGCCAACACAGGGAATTTATTCTTTTGACTCTTTGCCAAATAAGCATAAAGAAAAAAAATGGTGGGAGTTGACCTTTATTTATAGAAACTTCAGCATTTTTGTGAGTGCAGGGGGAGGACTCAGACCTACCTGGACTATAACCACTGTTCAGGGTTCAAATGTTTTTCTTTCTTTCTTTTTTGAGAGGGACTGTGAGAGAGAAAGAACCAGTTTTATTCAGTTTTTCATGTGGCTTTCATTGCTCTGACACTCGGTCATGTATGTGGTGCTGGGGTTCAAACCCGTGACCCTGCACATGCCAGGCGAGCACAGTAACCGCTAAGTCACCGCTCCAGCCCTCAAATGTTTTCTTTTCCTCTGAATTGCCAAAGTTACGTATGAGTTGAAAAACAATGAAAATGGACATGAGATGACCCCCAGGGCAACATGCTTAGGTCTGGGGTCTGGCCTCTGACTTCTCTTTGGGCACGAAGGCAGCCTTCAGGTTTCCAACTGGCCGCACCTGTGTCACTGTTCTGTCTCCACGGAAAAGCCACCCAGCCCTGTCTGTCTCCCGGTGTGCACACATGGTTATCGCTCCGCAGGCAGTCCACTTTTGTTTACTTCTGAGTGTATGATACACTCAACATCCGAAGGACAGAGGGTGAACAGTGAAGCCCGCCCCCCATCCTTCCTCCTATGCCCTTGTAGAATTGTTCCATATAGAGGATATGCTTGCATTTCTGCTCTTTTGCTGTTTTACACAATGGTGTCATGCTGTGTGCATTGTCCTCCATCTTTTTCACCTAAAAGCATCATGGAGATTAGTCTGTCGCGCCTACAGGGTGCCTCATTCATTACTGTGCCAAATAGTTTTCCACTGCATGGGAGACCACGGAGACCATGGTTAGCTAACCAGTTTCCTAGGATGGGCATTTATGTTGTCTCTTGTTAAAAAGATTCGCTGGAGCGAATAACCTCGGGTTTGTGTTGTTCTGCGTGGCCTTGCACGAGGAGATGAATACTTCCCAAGGTGCACTTGCCGATGTGAGGGTCCTGTACATTTCTAACATGGGTGGGTTTCCCGGGTAGTGCTGCCGGGACTTCATGCCCATTGGACTCCTGCCGAGGTGGCGTGAGTCAGACAGGCTGCTTGAAACTGTTGGACCTGTGGGTAGTTCCACTGAGGAGCAGTTTCCCTCCCCTCCCCCAACAGGGATGTGTCCTAGCAAACACTGATGGTCGCCAGCGTGTTGTGTGGTGGCCAGCACCAGATGGGGAGTGAGACTTAGGTTCCAGCCTCTTCTCCAGAAAGCTGTAGATGCCGCCCCTTCCTCTGTGGGTGGTCAGCCTGGCCATGCCCAGCTCTGCTGGCTCTGAGCAGGCGAGAACCTAGTGTCCTCCTGCAGTCACTCCCAGGCCCCCTGGGTTCCATGGTGGGGTCTCCCACTGGGGTGGGCAATCCTGGGGAGCCAGGTACCTAGCAGGACAGGATGAGTGCCTTCCATGGCCCCATTTGCTGAGGGACCTTGGGAGATGAGAGCAGCTGGGTGAAGGTCATTCAGACTCAGGGCCAGAGGTCGGCATCTTTTTATCTTGGACAGCTGCTACCCTCAGAGGGTCTCAGACCATTTCTTCCAGTGACACCCATGCCAGGGAAGTGGTTAGAGGGTGCCTGGGGTTTGGCTCTCCTTCAGTGCTGGAAGCTGAGGCAGAGAGAAATCCAGAAGTGGTCTGCAGGAGGGCCTGTGGCTCAATGGAGTGGCCTCCCACATTAGCCCCTTCTCGCCAAAGCCGTTCCCAAGAAGCCAGAATGTGGGGCAGAAGCCGGGGAGCAGGGCAGTCCCCACAATGCACTGAAGTTGCCACCCTGTCTCCACAGAGCCTGACAGGTCATACGTCCCCAGTGGAGAGTGTCCGCCTCAACACCCCTGAGGAGCTCATCGTGGCCGGCTCCCAGTCGGGCTCCATCCGCGTCTGGGACCTGGAAGCTGCCAAAAGTAGGCCTCAAGCTTGCTTCCCCGTGCTTCGGTGCCTGTACTCGGCTCTGGGTTGGAGGCAGTTGTACAGCTTCCTCCGGGAAGCCTGCATGCTTCACTTCTGGGGCACTGACCAGATGGTGTGGTGCTCACCCCACCCTCGTTAGTCTGCAGCAATGAGCACTGCTGTCCCTTGAGCAGCTGGCATTGTGGGAGGTGCCCAGAAATGTCTGAATGACCAACTGTGTGAGTGCATGGGGTAGGGGTGGATTCAGAACCTGGAAGTACTTCGTGTCACCAGGGGCCCTACATGGGACTTGTGGATGAAAGGGAGGCTGTGTGGAGCACGTGTCCCACTCGGGGCAGCCCCAGCCGCCCGCCCCAGCCCCAGCTCACTGTTGCTGCCAGGACATGGGCCTGGAGTGACCAGATCTGCTTGCTTGTATTCTGTGTGAATTTAGTTTTCATCTGGATAAAAGTAATGCACAGTTTGAAAAGGCAAGTGCAGGTAGTTCTAGAATTAATCACGTTGCAAAGAGGAAGCCTTTGCCCTGTTCCTTCCCATCTCAAAAGCTTCAGCTTTCTGTCCTTTGCCTGTTGTTATGTCAGCTCCCTCCAGTTTTCCAAACAAGGTGACACTGTAGTTTCTTAAACAAATGTGTCCATAAACTGGGTGCAGTGGCTCATGCCTGTAATCCCTGTGACTCCCTGTGACTTTAGAGGCTGAGGCAGGAGAATCACAAGTTTGAGACCAGCCTCAGCAACTTAGCAAGACCCCATCCTAAAAAGATGGTGGCAGATATAGCTCAGAAATAGCGCGCCCCTGGGTTTACTTTCCAGTACCACCAGAAGAAAAGAAAATGCACGTGAAATACTGTTCTCCTACTGTGGGAGATGAGGATTTCCCTCACATTTCCCACCCACCCTCGCAACACTACTGTTTAAATAGTGTTGTGTTGTAAAGACCCCCTGAATGTTATTCACAACTGATTTATCTCTCTGGAGTTTAATATTTGTTCCTTTTTCTCATCTGTATATTTTCTTCATCCCAAATTCTGTCCCAGAAGAGTAAAGCTCCTCCTGTTTGCCTCATGCCCATCCCTAAATCCAGCTGTCTCTTCTCAGAGCTCTGACCTGGGAGCACTGGGCCTGCAGCTCTCTGTCACCCTGAGCTTCCTTGTCGCTCCTGCTACTCTGGGTTCCACAACACATGTGCCCTGAGCATTTTGAAGGCATGGCCCCCACTGGCTTTGAGGTTATCAGGCTGCTGTCCCTGTGCCAGATCCTTCTCCCCTCTGAGCTTGCAGGATCTGTGTGCCAGTGCTCTGAGATTTCACAGTGAGCAGCATTGGTGTGGGTCTGTTTTTACCTCTGAGATGGGTCCTCACTGAGTCTGGAAGCTCACACCCTCAGTTCTGGGCCTCACAGGAGTCTCGCCTCCTCTGCAAATAGGGCTATCTCTCAGGCTCGGCAGTTGCTGCCACACGACAATGCAGTATGGCTGCCTGCTCCAAGGATTTGTCGGAAGGATCTGGAAATTTATTTGGAATCCACCCACTTTTCAATGTTGACAGCTAATTCAGCACCTTGCGGAACACCATGCAGACCAACACTGTGAGAGCAAATAGAGCCTGTTTATTGCAGCTGCTTGGGGCCTTTGGGGACTGTGCCGAGGCTGCCTTTAGAGAGCCCCTCATGCCTGGCTATGCCTCAGTTCTCCTGGGCCTCTCCTCTTACACATGCTCTGCACCTGCTGCAGGAGAGAGGCCATCGGCCATGTGTGCCCAGTGGCGAGGTTTCCTGTTCTTGAGAACAGTGCTCTTTCTATGTCAGTAGTCCTCAGGAAAGATGGCGCCCCTGGGTCTGGATTGGTGGCCTGTTGAACGACATTAACCCCCAGGCCCCTCTGATGATCCATGGCTGCATGCCTTGTGTCTCAGCATGTGGTCCCACTGCTGGACTTGAGCAGGCTGAGGAGGGGCACATCCGGGACATTAGGCTCTAACTGAGAAGGCAAAACAGCTGGGACAGAAGGCAGGCATCCCAAGAAGCTGCTTCCCAGACCTGAATCCCAGAGGACGCCACTGGCCAATCATCACTGAAGAGCAAAGGGCCAGGCATCCTCTGCCATGTTCTTTTACTCATAAAGGAAATGTGAGCAATTCCTTGAAATGGCCAAGGACTGGAAGCTGGGGACTTCTGGGTTCCAGTGTGCTGGATTCTTGTTGTGTGAGGAGCTATAGACACATGGCCCATACCCCACCCCTGAGGACCCGATTGAGTAGTGGGGTGGACCTCATGTCTGGCTTCATTGAGCCTCCAGGTGATTCTGATGCAGAGCCAGGTTGACAGATGGGCAAGCGGAGGCTCAGGTCAGGGACTGAGCTTGGTAAAGGCCCTGTGGCTCTCTGCTCTGCCATCTACTGTCTTGAGCTGGGGATTCTCAGAAACTTGCCCTCAACATTTAGAGTTAAGACCTCAGGCCACCTTCACGCCACTTGTAAGAGAATGGGTGACAGAAGTTAGTTAATTAAGGCCTCAGGTGCAGAAAGGGTTTTGGGCTCCTTGAAAGCAACCTCATGATGGAAGATTCGGGTAGAGGCTGAGCAGCTGCTCTGCTGGGAGGACTTGGAGGTCCTCACATGGGCAGGCAGATGGAACCAAGTGCTCCTCCACTCTGTAGTTCGCAGATGCTGTGACCCAGGCTGGGCATCAGGGATAGATGAGCAAGGGCAGAAGTCATGCCAGAAGAATGTGGTCCTGCCAGCTTTCCACAGCACAGCCAGAGGGCTAGGGCGGGCCAGCCAGGAGGACCTCACAAAGCTGGCCCACGCAGGGTGGGCCTTCTCCACAGCCTCTCTTGGCAGGACAGGATTTCAGAATCCTCCTGTGGGATGCAAAGCGAGTTTGCTAGTGGGCTGGAGCAGGCAGTGTGTGGACTGGTAGCATATGCCCACAGCCTCCTTAGCAAGCCAATGGGAGGCCTCAAGGAGCCCATGACCGGGGGTGGGGGGGCAGCAGCTCAAGTTGCAGTGCAGTTGAGTTGACAGACATGTGAAGGAGATGTAGTCCCAGCTCTGGTGCCTGTCACCACCTCTGCAGAGGACATTTGGGCCACATGGAGCAGTGGACTCTGTCCTCAAGGTGGATGACGACAACAGCAGCTCCTTTTTGTCCTGCTCTTACCTGTGCCTGCCCTCTGCTAGCAGCTGTGGCACAGACTCGCTTCCTCAGCTCAGGTGAAATTCACAGCCAAGGATGCTGGTCAAGAGGCAGAGCCTGCTCTGACTTCCAGCCCTGCGCCCTGCCGTTCAGGCTCAGACACCTGCTGCACCCTCCAAGCCTTGGGCCCTCACCCACCTCCTAGCGTGGTCAGAAAGACCCAGTGACCTAACATGGCAGAAGCAGCTCTGGGTAGACAAACAGGAGGCACCCAGATGGCAGGACACATGCTCCAAGACCTGAGGAGGAGGGGATCAAAGCAAGGAAGAAATCAGAGGAAGAATAATTACAACTGGCATTTGTTGAACCCTTGGCATGTCAGGTCCATGCTAAGCATTTTGCAATGATTTTCTTACTCAGTTCTGACTATAACCCAATGCAAGACTCAGGGGGTAAGTGCTTACCTGGCAAGCAAGGAGCAAAGCCAGGATTAGTCTGTGGTTCCCAAACTCACAGCCCAATGTGAATGGATGGAAAAGATCACACAGAGTTTGTTCAGTTCTCCCAGCGCTTGGATCTCAATCACTTAAATGTTCCTGTCCTTAAGTATTATGTCTGCAGTCTTGAACACCTCCTGCAGCAGATAACTCACTATCTCACAGGGCACATGATTTTGCCCTGGCTCACCTAACTAAGGATGGCTGGACTCCCATGCCCCATGGCCCCAGTGCTCGTGAGCTGATGGGTTCCATCTAGACAGTGGAAGTATGGGTCTTTCAAAAAGCAAGGCATGACAAATTTGAGTGGTGCCAGAGAATACTGGGACAGCAACACAGGTTTAATCCCCGCTGGGCCTGCCAAGCCATAAAGGATGGGAGACATGGCTTCTGGGACTTCCCATTGTCCCCTCAGTTCTCTCGGTCCCTCCACTTAACCTCATGGCCACCCATAAGCATCACCCCAGAGGGCTAGTGTGAGTCCCAGGCATACCTTTTGCATCTGTCTACCCACGGGTGTCCCTCCTCCACTCGCTGACATCTCTTCAGACACTACCTCCGTAAAGCCTTCCTTCAGCCAGGCAGCTCCCCAACAGCTGTAGCATCTGCTGGTGTCTCCTTGGCACTGTCTCGGCAGGTTGTTTGCCCCCAGACGGTCGGCTTCACAGCCTTGGGGCCTGGGCTGAGTGCCGCTGCTGGCTCTGCTGCCCCTGGGGCTTCACTCATGAGGACACACTGGGACGAGCCCAGGACACAGGCTGTGAGGACTGATGGGTTTTCGGAGGACTTGAGTAGTGACAGAAATGGCTGCCATTGCTCAATAGAAAAGTGTGGAGCTTAGTGGCCAGGTGGGAAGGCTATAGTGGATGTGTCCCCCATTGTTCAGACCTGGCTCTGGCTTTCTGAGGTGAGTTCTGAAACACGCACCCATGAACCCAGCCTCACGCCATCACCTCTGCTTTCTTTCGCCTTGTTAGTTCTTCGCACACTTATGGGACACAAAGCCAACATCTGCAGCCTGGATTTCCACCCTTATGGCGAGTTCGTTGCCTCTGGTTCCCAGGACACAAATATCAAGGTGCGATTCCACCATTGCTCTGCCTATCTGCCTGAGGGGGTGAGCTTCTTTGTCTGGGGGCACCTTCCCTCCCTCCACAGCAGCACCCACACCCTCTTGGGGAAGGGAGACAGGCGGGTGCTTTTCACACATGGGCTCAGAATGCCCAGCCCCTGTCATGGTGGCCCTTGTGACCTGGAGATGCAGAGTGCTCTCAGCTCAGAGCTGTAGGCTACGCTCAGGACTAAGCTCCAGGACTGGCCCCGAGCTCTCCTGACATTGCCCCTCTGCTCCTTTCCCCCATAGCTCTGGGACATCAGGAGAAAAGGCTGTGTCTTCCGGTACAGGGTAAGGCCGTGTCCCCTGGTACCATAACGTGGGGTGTGTGGCGTGGTCTCAAACCTGGATTGGGTGCACTGCAGTGGGTGTGGACGTGGAACATGGTCTAGTGGTGCCGGAGTACCTGGGTGCTTCTCCTGGACCCCTGGCTATCCACTGCTGCCCCGAGGCAAACTGTAGTGCCAGCTGCAGTGGGGAACATGCCGTTAGGTGGAGGGGCCGACCAGGTGAGTGCCGCAGCACTGCATTTAACAAGCGATTATTTCTGGGGGTTTTCTGAGCCTTTAACAGTAAAAGGGCATTTAATTCTCTGAAAGAGGCCATAAGATACATTGTTCCTCCTAGGATCTTGATTTCCTGGCATTCTGCAGCCCTAGAAGAGACTGTCACTGTGGCTCTCTGTCCCCCTGTGCCTTTTCCCTAGGAAGGCACTTTTGGGGCAGGGGTGGAGGAGCTGGATGGAGGCTCAGGCCCAGGCCTTCCGGTGAGCTTGGTGCTCTCTCCACCCTCTGCAGGGACACAGCCAGGCTGTGCGGTGTCTCCGGTTCAGCCCCGATGGGAAGTGGTTGGCATCGGCTGCAGACGACCACATGGTGAAGGTAGCTCCTGGCCTGACCTGGACACAGGGGAGGGGGCCTGGGTCTGCTGGTTACACCCAGGCTTACCCTGCTATCCTCCTGATGGTGCTCACACGCCCTGAGCCTGGGCAGAGCTGGCAGAGTCTTATGGATAAAGAACTTGGGCTGGACTAGAGGGAGAGCGGGCAACCAGGTGCCTGGCCTGGCCTGCACCTCCACCCTCCCTGTCCCCAGCTCTGGGATCTGACTGCCGGCAAGATGATGTCCGAATTCCCTGGTCACACGGGGCCTGTCAACGTGGTAGAGTTTCACCCCAACGAGTACCTCCTGGCTTCTGGAAGCTCTGACAGGTGAGAAGGAGCAGGGGTCCATTGACTGCCGTCTCTTACCATCTCTGTCTCACTCTCCTGGGGTGTTACATTATGATAAGTGTTGAGTAGACTGAATTGGCTTCCAGCCAAGCCAGGATGGGTCCCTGGTCCTGTCTCTCCCCAGCCTTTGTTCCTGGGCCTATGCTTTCATGGGTTCCCCTCAGTGCAGGCGGGCCCATGGCTGGGGGTCAGCCCAGCGGACAGGGCCATGCGGTTCCCCCTGGGTAATATCCACCCTCCCCCTGCTGTGCAGGGCCAACACCTGCCCAAGACATGACCCCCTGTGGCCCTAGCCCTGGCAGCAGGGGTATCTGAAGAGAAACTGGCCAGCAGGCCCTGGGCCTATGTGGAGGGCAGGGCAGGGGAGCTGGCTTCCTAGCACAAAGTGGCTATCTTTGCAGGACGATACGTTTTTGGGATCTGGAGAAGTTCCAGGTAGTGAGCTGTATCGAAGGGGAGCCGGGGCCAGTCAGGTATGCAGGCAGCGGAGTAGGTGCCCCAGCCCTTGCCAGTGGGCTGCCATGTACATGCACCTGTCCTGGCTCCACTTCGGCTTCCTCCCTGTCCCAGGTTTCCCTGGTTTCTTGGGGTGGGGGACATGCTGAGTTCGCTAGGACCCACAGCCAACTCTTGCCTGGCCCAGGAGTGTCCTCTTCAACCCCGATGGCTGCTGCCTGTACAGTGGCTGTCAGGACTCGCTGCGGGTCTATGGCTGGGAGCCTGAGCGCTGCTTTGATGTTGTCCTTGTCAATTGGGGCAAGGTAGCTGACTTGGCCATCTGCAATGACCAACTGGTGAGAGAGCCAAGGCCCCCACTGCCCACCCTTCCACCAAGCCACTGCCCCTCACTCCTACCCCACCCTGCTGGGGTCTTGCCTCTCCGTCCCCAGCCCTGTGCTTTCTGCAGATAGGCGTGGCCTTCTCCCAGAGCAATGTTTCCTCCTATGTGGTGGACCTGACGCGAGTTACCAAGACGGGCATGGTGGCCCAGGGCCCCGTGCAGGATAGCCAGCCCCTGGCACAGCAGCCAACTAACCCCAGTGTTCCCCTCCGGCGCATCTACGAACGGCCTAGCACCACCTGCAGCAAACCTCAGCGGTGGGCACCCCAGGGGGCAGGTGGTGGTCCTGGGGTCCAGCCCAGGGAGGCTGGGCGGAGGCAGCCCCAGGCCTCACCTGGGGTCCTGGCTTCCTTCTGGCTCCAGGGTAAAACACAACTCAGAGAGTGAACGTCGCAGCCCCAGCAGTGAGGATGACCGGGACGAGCGGGAATCCCGGGCAGAGATCCAGAATGCTGAGGACTACACTGAGATCTTCCAACCCAAGAACAGCATCAGTGAGGCCACCCTGTCCTGGGCTGGGAAGGGGCTGGGAAGAGGGGTGGCGATGTGCGACTCAGCACTCTGGCTCATCCCTAGCCCCGGCTGGCACTCAGCCTCTCTGCTCTTGTCCTGCAGTCCCTGTGGGCTGTGCTCCCATGGGACCAAGGGTAGGAACCTGGGTGCTCTGAGCAGAGGTCCAGCAGCACTCTGGACCCCAGCCTCTGCCTTAAGCAAAGGGAGAGGCCACAGGAGCAAGTGGCTTGGGGCTCCTGGGGCCAGGGCAGGAGTCACCTTTGTCTAGGAAGCACCTTCATGTCAGCATTCTAGCGTGACCAGGAGGGCTCAGACAGGTACCCGGTGTCCTCAGCCAGCCCCTTTGCTTCGGCAGGCCGGACCCCACCCCGAAGAAGTGAGCCCTTTCCAGCACCTCTGGAGGATGGTGAGTTGGGGCAGAGCCTGGCCTCTAGGGGCCCCAGCTCCCTATCCTCACCCTGAGGATCCCCCCACCCCAGGCCTCCCTTCACACCCAACTCATGGTGGGGTCTGCCTATGGGACATGTGCCATTGAGGAGTGTGGAGTCACTGGGGGCCACTGGAGATGGGGCTGAGGGGAAGGCTCCGAGGAGGTCTAAGGACTGTGTGAGGAGAGGGAGGGAGCCTGGGGGAAGGGACCGAGAGGAGGGCCAGGGCCTGAGGACCCAGAGTAGGCAGCCACAGGAAGGACCCTGGCTGGGAGTTCAAATGAGAAAGACATGCTTTGTTTCGGGATGGAAAAGGAGCAGGGGTGGCCCCGGTGCTCCCCGGCACCCCTCCACTTCTTCCCTCTCTCCAGGCCAGGCTTCCTAGGAGCCTATTCATTAGCCATGGTCCCCTCCCTACCCATACTCCTTCATTCCTAGTGAGGAGATGGCTCCGAATCTCCTGGAAGATCCACCATCAGATCTAACAACAGGGGGAGACAGGCCCAGCCCCTGCTCACACCATCAAGGGTCTCTCTGGCTTCCTCCTGGCTCCTGTCCCCACCTGCCCAATTAGAGATACCACCTGGAGTCCCACCCTGAGCCCTGCCTCTTCCTACCAGGCTCTTCTCCTTGTCTGACCCAGTGAGTTCTCCTTTTGCCCAGATATAACCACAGCCAAGGAGGCAGCAAAGCCCAGCCCAGCCATGGATGTGCAGTTCGCAGCGCCAAATGTACGTCCAAGCCAAGCGGGTGTGGTGTGGGGCTTGGGGAGGGGCCGGAGTCCTGAGCCAGGGTTGGGGATCTCCTTGGGGTGTCACCTGCTGAGCCTCTGATCCCTTCAGCTTGAGGCCCCTCCCCAGCCCCCGGTCGTCACTTCCACATCTGCACCCAAGGGTGAGCCTGCCATCATCCCTGCCACACGGAACGAGCCCATTGGGCTAAAGGCCTCTGACTTCCTGCCTGTGAGTGGGGACCCAGCTGAAGGATGGGGTGGAGGCCCATGGGCGAGGACAGCCATGCCACCTGCTCCTGTGTCAGTGCCTGAGCGTTTGTCCCACATAGGCCCTGAAGATCCCCCAGCAGGCAGAGCTGATGGATGAGGATGCCATGTCCCAGATCCGCAAAGGCCACGACACCATGTGTGTGGTGCTCACCAGTCGCCACAAGAACCTGGACACAGTGCGGGCTGTGTGGACCACAGGCGATGTCAAGGCAAGTGCCCTCTTCTGCCAGGGGCCTGGTTGTACTCCCGCCTGCTCTCTGGGCTGAGGGCTGAACCGAGAGGGCCCAGCAGAGTGGGGTGGGCAGCTCTATGGACTCACTATGACTCATATCCTCCTGCATCATCCACAAACTGCCATCTGGGCGTGGCCTCCTCATTTTAGGTGCAGACTTGGTAAAACCCCAACCCTATCATCACACCTCCCCATATGTCCCACCCCCTCATGGAGCTCTGTTTGCACAGACATCAGTGGACTCTGCGGTGGCCATCAGTGACCTGTCGGTGGTGGTGGACCTCCTGAACATCCTCAACCAGAAAGCGTAAGTAGCTGTGAGAGGAGGGCAGGGGTGGGCAGGGCCGGCCTGACAGTGCCATGCCCGGCCTCTCCGCAGCTCCCTCTGGAAGCTGGACCTCTGCACCACAGTGCTGCCGCAGATCGAGAAGCTTCTGCAGAGCAAGTACGAGAGGTAGGGAGTCAGGCCTGACTGTGGAGGACAGGCAAGGGCACTGCTCCAGGGGCCCTGGAAAGACCCCCGTGGCTGTGAAGCTTTGCTAACCTGGAATGGTCAGAGTGAAAGAAGGCCTGTGCCCGCCTCCCCACGCCCCACCTCCCAACTGCTTAACTTTCTGGTTGCTCTGAGTCTTGTCTGTCCTTGACTCCATCTGTCTGTCCCTGAAGCTATGTCCAGACAGGCTGCACCTCCCTGAAGCTGATCCTGCAGAGGTTTCTGCCCCTGATCACTGACATCCTGGCAGCCCCGCCCTCTGTGGGTGTGGACATCAGCCGTGAGGAAAGGTGGGAGCCAGTGTGTGTGCTGGGGGAGGGGGTGCCATGGCAGGCTAAAGGACATGGGGCCCCAAGTGTTGATGCCCTGCCACCATGGCTTACGAAGAAGCACACATGTCTGGGGTGGAGGCTCAGGGCTTAGCCAGAGCCTGGGTTCCTCTGTGGTCTGGCTGTACCCCTGAGCCCTGGCATGGCCTGGGGCTCCTGTACTTGGGGCCATGGGCCTTCCTCTAGGAGGAGGAGGTGGTTAGGACAGCCGGGGTCCCAAAGCTGGGTAGGGTCATGGCGGCCGGCTGGCTGAGGCGCCACTCCTCTGCCCACAGACTGCACAAGTGCCGACTCTGCTACAAGCAGCTCAAGAGCATCAGTGGCCTCGTCAAGAGCAAATCGGGCCTGAGCGGCCGTCACGGCAGTGCCTTCCGTGAGCTGCACCTGCTCATGGCCAGTCTGGACTGAGGAACCCAGTGGGTGGGGGCCTGGCCTCAGCAGCCCCTCCTGTTCCCTGTGTGCCCTCTGGCCCATGAGTCTCTGCCCGGCCTCTGCCGCTGCAGCTATCCTGGAGGCGGCAGCGCTGGCCCACTGGCCACCTCCACAACCCCAGATTCTGAGATGACTTCCTCTCCAGTAACAGCTGCCCAGCTTTGCCCAACTCTTGCTTCTTGGGGCAGCAAACCGAGCCCTGGGGCCGCTGCTGTAATTTATAAAGCAAATTTTATTAAATTTGTAACTATTCCCTGGTTTCCTTGTGAGAGGGATGTCTCTGGCCTCACTGCTCTCTCCAGGCCCACAGGCCGCTGGATTGCATGCCTGGGTCTCTCCTCCTGAGCCGCAGGGGCAGGATGCTGGCCGTGTGGCCAGCAGGGGGCAGCAGAGTAACAAGCAGGGGCCAGTTCAGACCTCAGGGAAGAGGAGGAAAATAGAGGCCATTGCCCACCTCAGCCACACTCCCAGCTGTCCCTTGAGCCCCTTTAGGGCCGGTAGCAGTCCTGCCCCAACTACTACGCACCATAGGATGCTGGAACCCCAGCCTTTAGACATGACTGCCACAAGGCTGGCCCCCAGGATGCCTCTGGGAACAGGCCTGCAAGGGTAGCTGCACCATCCTCTGAGGACTCCAAATAGCTTTCGTTCCCTCTAGGAGACCCCAGTGCTGGCTGGCCAGAGCCAGCCCCATGGTCATCCCTAGAGGGGACCCCCCTCCTGCCCTGCTGTCAGTGCAGCCCAGGCAAGAAAGGAGGGGCCTCAGTTCCTGCAGAGGGTCTCCAGCACGAGCCCCCTGGTGAGTGGGAGATGCACTTGTGGTCAGGGTCCTACAGGCACTAAGAGGAGGTGGTGCTTACCCTGGGTCAGTTTAACCAGCACAGGAAAGGCCAGGGCAGACGGGGAGTCTTTGACAAGTCTTAGCTCCCTTGAGCTTAGTGTCCTGCCTATAACACGGAGGTGAATCCACTCACTGTTGGTTGGAGCAGTTGCTCAGCATGGGTACACACTAGGCCCCTCGTAAGGGTAACTGACCATGAACAACAGAAAAAGGCATTACCCAGGGTGAGGGGAGGGCAGCAACAATTCCTGCCTCCCCCAGTTGTTCAGGATGTGTGTGCTTAAGTCACAGGACAGGTGCTAGAGGGCTGCGGTGACCAACCAGAGTGGGGAGGCAAAAGGTCATACTCATGTCCTGGTCCCCTTCAATCCCAATCCAACTGGTGGGGACTCCCAAGACCAACTCAGACCACACTTATGAAAAAAAGCTTTTATTTTAATAAGTAAAAATGGCTAAGCTTCCAAAAGTTTTTAAATAGGATTTCAGAGGGAGGAAAATGTCAAGAAGCCAGTGGGCAAGGAGAGCGCCTGGCACCAGGCAGATGAGGAGGGACACAAACCCACCCACTGGCCACCTCTGCCAGCTATAAATACAGCTCAGCCCCATGGCAGGGAGGGCCGGGCTCCTATGTACACTAGGCACACTATGTACATGCCTGGCTGGGGGTCCCTCCTTGGAGGGGAGCAGGGGACCAACCTGCCCCTTGCTGCCCACCAGCTCAGCCCTGTTCCCATGGTTCCTGTGCCTTCCTGGAGGCATGAGCCCACCTAGTAGAAGCAGGCCAGGGAAAGGCAATGGGCATCCTTGGCCAGAGGCCCGCCCTCCCACATGTTCCTGCCCTCCCCAAGAGGGCCCAGCTCCGATGGCTCAGGCCTGCCCTTCCAGCCCATGACATTGTGCCCAGAGCCACAGCCGAGAGACACAACTTCCTTCTGAATGTGTTTCTTATCTCTGAGGAGAGTCAGGGCAGAAGAGCTTCCACTTGGCCTCTACCTCCCGGGTCGTGGCGCTGCAGCAGGAGCAGGCCAGCAAGGCCTCAGGGCCCCGCTCCAGGCCTAGCAAGATGGCACGTCCTCACACAGGCACCGGCCTCGACTTCCCTGCAGGAGGGGAGGCAGAGTGCGTCAGCCTCTGCTCCACACTGCAGCCAGGCCCACAGCAGGTGCAGGTGCCAGCGCAGGAGGGGGCCCGGCAGCAGCACAAGGACAGCGGCAGCAGCAGGACAGTCCCAGCCCCAAGCAGCTGAACACCCGGCACAGCCCTGCCACCCAAGGCGGGCAGCAGGTGGGTGGCAGGCAGACAGCCCTGGGCCTCTGGCCCCACACTCACCTGAGACTGCAGCCCCAGCCGTCAGGCTGAAATCAAAGCAACAGTTGTCTCACTGGTGGGCTTGCCCCCACCCAGGACCCTGCTGCCCTGTTCCTTGGACTGCAGGCCTGGTCAGGCCTTCCCATGAGAGGCCCAGTGGAGGCTGGAGCCCTGAATTAGTCTGGTGGTGGGGCCCACTCCACTGGGAATGGATGAGCCCTGAGTTTTCCACCCAGAGGGCAACAGCACCCAGGGCAGGAGACACCAGGCTTGCTTCAGAGTGGATTGGGCCTTGAGTCAGCAGCCCCAGCTAGGAGGCTGCAAGGTAGGCTCCTCCCTCTCTCTGGGGGGCCTTAGATTCCCCATCTGTAAAATGGACACAGTACTGCTTCCCAGGGGCAGGGGAGGATGAGACATGTTATAAAAATACAGGTTTTTAAACAAAGAAAGAAAAAGCTCATCCAGGTAAGGGCAGCCTGGTGAAGGTGACCATCGCTCATGCGGGGAACTCTCACCCGAGGGCTGCAGCTTCCTCCGGATAGAGCCTGGGCGGCTAGAGGTCCCAGAGCTGGGGGCCGAGTGGGCTCGTGCTGAAGGCTGTGGCGTCTGGGAAGCTGACTCCCACTGTGAACAGGGAGGGCAGGTGGGCATGGCTGCCCTGGCTCCCCTACTCCCACTCCTCTATGCTTCCCCATCCCTAAAACTATTTCCTCATCTGCAAATCGGGCATGACTCCTGCCTCATGGAGTCGATGCAAGAACTGAGTTAACACACACAAGGGAGGGAACTAGTTCCTACTATGGACCCATCAATGCATACCTGCAGAGCAGCCCCTGACAACAGATGGCCTCCACAGGTCCCTCTCAGCCAAGAAGCACTTGGATTAAAAGGCTACCTTCCCCTTCCCATGCCCTGCAATCTGTGGCCCTGAGACAGGTCTGCAGTGTGTCGCCCTACCTCCAGATGCTCCTGGCTTGACCAGGACCCGAGCTCTGCTCGGCGGGACCCGGGACCCAGCTCCACAGAGCGCACCCTCTCAGCAAACTTGAGCGAGTAGAGCGTCTCGCTGGTGTTCTTCTCCACAGGAGACACCTAGGAGACGCGAGAGCTCACGCCCCACCCAGACCAGCTGGCTGCTCCCAGCCAGGGGACTCCAGAAGGCTTCCTGGAGACAACTGGTTGGCACAAGAGCCAGAGGGCAGTGAAGGTGGCAGAAAGGTCAAAGGCTCAGATGAGGGATAGGTGGGGTGCACAGGGTGCATGTGGCCAGGCCAGGCTGAGGGAAGGATGCAGGACACTGACTGGAGCTACCAGAGACAAGGGTCCCTTCCCTGCATAGCCTGGGATCCCTCTGTACCAAGGGCTATGCCACCTGGCCCCAGGCCCTCACCTGTACCACCATGAGTGTCTTGCTGTCACCACTAAGCGAGTCCTGCAGCAGGTAGGTGAGTTTGGAGTTGCGGAAGGGCACATGGCCCTGGCGGGAGCGGAGGGCAGCGATGACATCCCCCAGGGCCGACAGTGACTTGTTGATGTGTTGCGCCTCCCGCAGGCGGCTGCCCTCAGCACCAGACTTGCCCACGCGCTCCGAGCCAGCCAAGTCTACCAGGTTCAGCTTCCCTGCGGGGAGGGCACCAGCGGGTCAAGGCTGCCCGGGAGCCCCGCGGGGATCCTCAGGCCAGGCTGCCCGCTGCCCGCCCTCACCCGTGGTTCGGAGGCCGGTGCTGCAGTCCATGCCGCGCACTGTGATGATGAGCAGGGCATGCGAGCGTGAGCTGTGCTCGTTCAGGTTGGTGGACTCCGTGGTGCGGTTGGTGTGGCCGAACTCAAACACCTGGGGGGCGGCCAGAGGCACAGAGTTCAGAGGGAGGCTTCGGGATTGCCTGTCTCCAGGAGCAGCCCTGTGAAGGGTAACATCATCCTCTGCATTTTAGATGAGGGAACTGAGGCTCCGAAAGGCCTGGTGACTCGCAGAAGGATGCACACTTGGGACACAGCAGAGCCTTTTGCCAGTCCAATTCTGTCTTCTCAGAGCAGCTGTGCTTGTGGCCGAGGTCTCCCCAGCCTTTCCCCAGCCCTCAAGGCCCCCAAGCTCCTCACCTTGTTGATGTCATCCACACTCTGCACCTGAAACTCAGTCAGCCCCGGCACATACAGCTGCCCGCTGCCATCCGGGCACAGCCGGATCTCCAGTTTCTCCTGAGGCTCTCTGCCTAGCAGGTCCCTGGAGGGCAGGCAGGAGAGTCACTTCCCTCCTCCCACTGCACCCCACCGCCCAGCCTGGAATTCTCCCCGCCAATCACACCTTTGACCATCAGTTAAGCCCACCTCTCCTCCAGCCTCTGCCCCACACTCAGTTGAAGGGGTAGACAGACTATTCCCCAGAAGTCCCCTGGATGATGTCTCTTGCCTCCCCAGTGTCCTGAGCCCTTGGGCCGGACCTCCCAGAGAGAGCCCCTCTGCTGGGACCACCAGTTCCTCCTGGGCTGAGACCCACCAGGAGGCTCCTGCTGCCTGTCCTGCTCAACTCCCGCACACGGCCCACCTGAGGACCTCATTGTAGATCTCGGCAGCGCTGACGGTGATGGTGTACTCCCAGTCGGACGCCTTCTCCTGCACCTCCGAGAAGAGCAGCTGCAGAGCCCGCTGGTTGATGCCTGGGTTCTCAGCAGTCCCCTGAGGGCGGAAGGAAAGATCCCAGTTACCCTGAATATGTCCACACAGGGTCTGTCACTCCCGAGCCCTCAGGAACCCCTCACAGGTGAGCCTCCCTGCCCCAAGCTCCCACCTGCATGCTGGCCTGCCCCTCAGAAGGCTCCTACCCCCACTAGCTGCAGGCAACTTCACCTCCCTGGGCCTCAGTTTCCATACCTTTGAAGTGGCCATGCCCTCCAGGATGGCCCTGAGACTTAAAGCACAGCAATGGGGCAAAGGGCCTGGCATGGGTCTGCCTGAGGCTGCTGAGCACCTCAGGGTGTATCTGGCCCTGCTGGGGCACCTGGGAGTGGGTAGCAGAAGTCAATGAATCCCTCACTGGCCACCTGGGGGCTCAGGTCGGGGAGACCATGAGCCGGGCTCAGTGGGTGGTGGAGGGTAGGCATAGGTGCTGGGTCCTGATAGACTGGCAGACCTTTCCAGGGCCCTGGAGACCCTCTGGAAGTTACACCGTCACCACTACCCAATTCCTGCTGCAGGGGCCTCCTCCAAGGCCAGCCCTGAGTCCCCTCTGCAGCTGTGCTCATCCCAGACAGCCCAAGCTGCCATGGGCTCTGATGCTGCCTCGTCGGGAGACTTCCCTTGTGCCACCAGACGCTCTCCCTGTCAGTGGCTCGTCCCTGGCTTTGCTGTTGTCCCCGGCACCTGCTGATTGGCTGTGTTCACCACCATCTCCCCCACTGCCAGGTGGGCTCCAGGGAATGGGGTACTGTTCAGTCACATCGGGGGCCCCATTGCCTAGCTGGCGCCTGACAAACCTCAGCCTCAGCAGAACTGGGAAGGAAGAAGCTCTAGTGGTCCTGGCAGTCAGCCCAACTCTGAGCAGCGCCAGGGCGGATGTGGAGCCCAGGAGGCACCACACAAACCTTCACCACTCCAGCCCTCCCAGCTGACCTGACCCTACACACTAACCAGGCTCCATGTCCCTAGAACTGGGAAAACATCAGCCCACAGAAGAGAGAGAGAGAGAGAGAAGGCTGCCACGGCAGGCTCCCAGACAGGCACGGCCTATCCAGCCCTCTCACTCCCTTCACCCAGACATAGGGGCACCTGCCCTCCTCCCTGACCTGGAGAATTTCACAGCACCCCCTGAGGAGCCAGGAAATACTAATGGACCAAGAACAAACCCCCAAAGGCCAGCCTTCCATTTCTATCCACACAATATTCTTCCTCTCCAAGACCCCCATTCCTTAGCCACACCAGCTGCTCCCACCACACCTCAAGGAGAGAAGCCGTCCCTAAAAGCAGGACTCCTGTGACAGCCATCACGTGGCCAGTATCTCCCAGTACCCTGGGATCTCCACCTCATCTCCCCCTAGCTCCCCAGTGCAGCACAAAGGAGGGGGAAGCTCAGCAAAGTGTGAGTGTCGGGGGAAGCTTCATCCCAAGGGACATTGTGGTAGCCTGCCCCGGACAAGCACCCTGTGATGGCTTGCTGTCCCACACACCTGACCCTCCCCCAGTCCACTCTGCCCACTGCCCACTTGATCTTAGGCAAGGTGCCCCCTCTTCGGGCCTGGTACCCCAGGGCTCACTCAGATCGTGACAGCCTCTATTCCTAGGGTAGGTGCAAGGACCACATGAGGTAAAGCGTGCACTGCGCGTGCCCTGGAGGCTGATGAGGGAGCCCCAGCAGCAGAGCAAGGGGTGGCCCCAGCAAAGCCCCCTCCATTGGGTGCACCCACCTCCATTGTGTAGGTCTTGCCAGCGCCCGTCTGGCCATAGGCGAAGATGCAGACATTGAAGCCATCAATGCAGGAGGTGATCAGGGCCTGCACCTCCTGGAACACCTGGGAGGGATGAGGGGGCAGTGAAGGCTTCCGGGCAGGGTTCTGGAGGCAGGGAACCCCGTCCAGCCACCTCTTCTCCCCCTGGTCCCCTTCAACAGT
This sequence comes from Aplodontia rufa, assembly GCA_004027875.1. Taxonomy (NCBI): domain Eukaryota; kingdom Metazoa; phylum Chordata; class Mammalia; order Rodentia; family Aplodontiidae; genus Aplodontia; species Aplodontia rufa. Next base: position 31,054 of record PVKS010003938.1, read on the forward strand.
GACAGCACCAGGGCAGCAGGCCCCTGCTGAGGACTCTGGCTAGCAAGTCACTGCATGGGACGTCAGTGCGCATCCTGGCTGCCCGCACAGGTCAGCATGTGCCTGGCACCTCCTCTGCCAGGGCCTTCCTGCCAGTGGACAGGAGACAGCAAAGATAGGCCCAGACATGGAGCCATAGGGACGGCAGGCCTGGCGTTTGGCTAGAAGGAGGTGAGAGAAGAGTGAAGACCCCATGGCTCTCACATCACTGAGGGCCAGGTGCTGGGGGTGGTAGAGGGTCCCTAACCACCCCCTGCCACCCCCTGCCTGGAGTCCCCGTCATGGCGCCGCAGTCAGTGGGTAAGAAGGCTCTGCTGGGTTCTCTCCTTCCTCAGGGAGGCTTTAGGAATCAAACCCAGGGCCTGGCCATGCCAGGCAAGTGCCCTACCACTGAGCTATAGCCTGTACTCTGAGACCCCCGCTCTTGGCTTCTTGCCCTCTTTCCCCTTCCTGAGGGAAGGTGAGAGGGACCCTGGTGCCACACTTCTTGATCCTTTCCCCACTCTTGTCCAGTTCTGTCCCCCTTTCCTACCCGCTCTACACCCCTCTCCCTTTTCCATGCAGATGCTGTCCCCACAGGGCCACACTCACATCCTGCTGTGAGGCCCACGGGGAGAAGACCTTGTCCAGCTCAAAGGACACAGGCTTGCCCTTGTGCAGCAGATGGATGATGGAGTCGTCATCAGGATCGAAGGTCACAGCATTGGTTGCCTCAGGTCCCTCCCCGTCCTCTTTGGTGACTGGCCGGACACGAGCAATGACCCGGATGTTTCCTGGGTTGGTTGGGGATGGAGAGATGGGCCCAGGAGAGTCAAAACCAGATGCCTCCAACCTGCTGCATGCTGTGGTGTCCCAGGCAGACAGTGGCAAAGCTCCCCAGGGCCAGATGGCCCCCAAAGCTGTTATTAGTCACTCACACTCTAGTGTGAATTCATTTAGCACATTTTCCTGAGCAGAGCAGCTGAGGGTGGGACTTTTGCCTTGGGGATGGGAGAAAAGGTCAGCCATGGGGCTCAGGCATGCACCCAGGCTTGACAAGACTCTCTCTGTGGGTCTTGCTTCCTCATCTACACCCTGAGGAGCTTGGGCTCTGGGAACCCAGGGACTTGTTCTATCATTCTGAAAAGTGCACCATGAAAATCAGGATGAGGCTTGGGCACCAGATGGGCAAATAGGACCAGATAGATGGTGGACAGCTGGCACTGTATCCCACAGGCACAGACAGCGGGACAGTTTGTGACAGCCCCTTGTGGGATCCCTGTGCTCCTGGAATGAAGGGAAAATGGCCCCTGCACCAGCATAGCCCTATCTTCCCTCCCTCTCCAGCCGTCCACTCCAGCTCACAGGCCAGATATCAGCCCAGGCGCTGCCTACTGGGGAAGCCCCCGGCACCCTGGGGGACCTTGTGCCTGGTAATGGGGCAGCATTGGGGGCTTTGGGGGCCACAGTGAGCAAGGTGGCTGCAGGCACAGCATCTGTGGGGTTGCAGCTGAACTCCCAGTGTGGTGTGGCACCTGGCCCAGAGCAGGGGCTCCCTGGAGCCCAGTGCAGGGAATGTTCAAGTTTCCAGCTCACCAGGCTCCAGGTCAGACTAAGTGACACTGCAGCCACCCACTCCTAGTGCAGGAGCACCATACCCCTCGGCCACCAGGGCCTGGCAAGCAACCTGGCGAAAGGCATTGGAGCTTCAGAGCTGGACCACATGTAGCCACGTGGCTTTGGCAAGTTCCCCGACTCCTCTATGCCTCCATCTCTCCATCTACTGAAAGGATTTCAATGGCTCCTCGAGGGCAGGGCACAGCTCGAAGCGGGACTGCTGAGCCCCTTCGGGGACACCCCAGGCCCAAGCGCACCCAGCAGTCACCTTTCAGCCGCACCAGCTCGTTGTGGCACTTCTTGCGCAACTGCAGCTCCCGGCGGTACTTGCGCAGTAGCTCCTGGTTGCTGCTGTTGACCTCCTCGATGGCCTGGCCGATCTGGGGGCACACACACACCACTGCCAGGGGCTGGCTCCATCAGCCTCGCCAGACTGACTGCCCTGCACAACAGGACGCTGGCTCCTGCCCTGGACTGAGTACTTGACCTGCACTACCATGTCACATTTCCCAGTAACCCCTCTGGGGCAGCACCCAGCATCCGCATTTTACACATGAAGAAACCGGGCACCAGAGGCGAAGCCAACAGCTCCAGGTTCCCCTGAGAATAAGCCGAGTGAGGAGCCAGCCTTCACTAGACTCCAGTTTCAGCTCTACCCAAATAGCTGGGGGACCTAAGACAACTGGCTCAGCATCTTGGAGCCTCACTTTTCTCATCTGTAAAGTGGGTATAGTGCATCAATCTCAAAAATCTAGAGGAGATGACAGAGATCTCCATGCTACATTCCACAGGGGAAAAAAAGAACATACCAAACACTCATTCAGTCTTTTTCCCCTTGCTGGGTAAAAGGGAAGTGTGTGTACTTGTCATGATGCTCCCAACATCCTGGGGGAAATGCAGGGAGACAGGTGGCCCCAGGGGAGGGGATGCAGTGCAGAGAGCACCTTTCTTTCCATGCTGCTCTGCAGGCGTGGCTTTTCACCACGGCCCTGTGCTATTTTGCAAAGGAGAACTATTTTCTCTTCCCAGAATGTATGAGAGCTGTTGTACGAATTTGAAAGGCCATAGAAGGCTCAGCGTGTAGGTGGCACTTAGGAGACATCAGCAGCTCAGAGGCAGAGCACTTGCCTAGCACGTGTAAAGCCCTGGGTTCAACCCTAGCACCACGCACACAGATAAAAGAATATGTGCAGATGTCTGAGATATATGTACCATGTTTTGTTTAAAGAATCACAGTATGACAAATATCTGCCTGCCAAGTCTATATTCAAACAGGGTGGAGCGCAGGGTGGCAGTGAGTGTGGGGCTGGGGGCTCTGAGCTTTGGAAACCCTGGGTGGATGCTGTGTCTGCCTGAGCTGCCAGGGCCTCACTCACCTCGGCCTTGACGCTCCTGAGGGCCTCCTGCAGCAGCAGGGGGAAGCCGCGCACCTGCCGCTTCAGCCCGTTGTAGTCGTTGGTGAGCGTCCTCAGCGCCGGCTGCAGTGTCAGCAGGTTGGTCCGCACACCTGTGGGGACACAAGAGGTGTGAGGCTGACTGGGAATGGGGTCAAGGTATGGGGTGCACAGGGCCTAGACAGCAGGCTCACCTGCCAGGTTCTCATGCACGGCCTTCATCTCCACCTGGGCTCTGGCAAAGGCCTCCTCAATGGCCCGGTTCTTGTCCTCTTCCAGGGACTGCATCTCCTCCAGCATCTGCCCATGTGCCCGCTCCAGCTCTGACTCGTACATGGCGATCTGGCAAGCAGGCCAAGAGAAGGCTCAGTGGTGCAGGAGGGAGAGAGGCAGGAACCAGGAAAGGAGCCCCATCCCAAGCAGTGTGCCCTCACTTGCAGAAGGGAGGGGTACAGTGGCCTCCCTCCCCTGCAGAGTGCACCAACCTGGTCCAGGCACATAACAGGTGCTGTGCTGGGCACCCAGTAAAGGCTGCTTGTGATCATGATGCTGAGTCCCCATTATGAAGGGGTTCTATAGACAACTTTGCCCTTGGCCACACAGCCATCAGGGAGCAGAGGGACTGGACCCCCAGTCTGTGGGATCCTCAAATACTCAACCACCACACTGCACTGAAGGCCTGCCTCTGACTCCCGGGCCCAGTGTGCGCACCTGTGCCCGGAGCTGCACAGTCAGCTGGTGAGAGCTCTGCAGCTGCTGCTCCATCTCTTTCAGCACCTGCCGCTGCATGGCCACCTGCTCCTGCAGGTGCTGGTTCCGGGCCTGGGACTCACTAAGGGCCTGCTTGGTCTTGGACGACTCCACCTCCACTGTCTTGATGACGTACTGCAATTTGAGGGGAAAATGGAGGCGTACAGTTACCCTGAGACACAGCTGGCCATGGTAGGGAGCCTGAGACATCCCTCTAGGACTCCCTGGAAAAAAATGACAGGAGCTGTAAGGTCCCAGCAAGATTGCAGCCAGATTGCTGCAAATCTGGCTTCCTGGAATCCTCTCATCTCAGCAAGAGCCTATACAGTGCACCTGGCTGCAGCCCAGCCTGGCGCAGAGCAGACAGGAAGTTGTAGAATCTAGAAGCTGCACTGCATCTGGGCCTGGCCCAACCCTGATTCCCATGAGGCAAGGGACAAGCCTGCGTGCCGAGCTGGAGGATTCCTTTGGCCACTCGCAGCTACTTACCGGTACAATCCCCTTCTGTGTGCCAGCTTGCCTTGTACCATGGGCCGAGGCTTGTACTGGGCACCGCTGATGGCTGCCCATTAGTGGCTCACCTTGACAGGTGGGGACTGGGCCCGCAGGCTGGCAATTGTCTCATGGCTGTCGCGAAGGCGCCGGCTGAGCCGCTCCTCCTCCTGTGCCTTCTCGGCCAGGCAGTCCTTGAGCCGCAGCTCCACCTCGGCCAGCCGGTCAGTCTTCTGCTGCACCTCCAGGTTCAGCTCTGACAGCATTCCTTTGTTCTCCGCCACCTCCAGCTGCAGCTGGGACAGCTTGTCACGGAGCTGGGTACTCTCCTGCTGGCAGTCAGGAGGCGCAGGGGACAGACAGGCAGGGGTCACTTGAGCAGCTGGGGTCACTGTGGGGAGCTGACCCCAGCGCAAAGTCAGCCACCCATCCGCTCACCTGGCTATGCTCACAGCCTGGGCAGGGTCCTGCTGGCTGGGCCCGCAGCTCCTGCAGCTCGGTCTCGCAGCGCCGCAGCTCCTGCCTCAGCCGCTCATTCTCCACCATCAGTCGGTCCCGGTGCTTCTCCAAGTCGGTGCCTCCCTGCGGAGAGCCAGGTCCCAGGGGGGGCATGTAGCAAGGACAGGCGGGGAGAGCAGGAGGGGCAGTCCGAAGGCGTGCAAGGGCAGAGGACAAAAGAGAGGTGAGGAGAGGAGACGGAGGAAGAAGAAAAAGGAAGGCGAGCCAGGGAGGAGAGCAGGAGCCCAGAGAGGCACAGAGAGAGGCAGAGGGTGAATCAGGAGCGGCCCTGCTGCCCTGCCCCCTCCTTCTATTTTCCTGAGTGTGAAAGTAACAAGAAGTCACATTTATGTGCAGAGTTCACACTCCTACTTTACGTAAGCCTACAAGAGCCACCCACTCTACTCAGGAGCCATGAAAGTGCTGCCAGCTCTCTGAGCGCACTTGTCTCTGAGACAGGGTGGCCAGTGGCCAGGGGTTGCGGGGTGGGGCATGAGGGCTGGGAGAAGGGTAGTACCCCTGGGTGGAAGGGGCCATGTGCGGCGTAGCCTGCCCCTGCCCAGAATGTCCCCGAGCCTCACCAGCTCTGATCGCAGTCGGCTCACTTCCTGGGCCTGGCTAATAAGCTTCTCTTTCAGATTTTCCACCTGTGGGCACAAAGCCAGGAACAAGGTGAGCCGGGTCCTCACCTCCAACCATGCCCAATCCCTTCCTCCTGCACCTGCTGGATGACTGACGGGGGGCTTCTCCCAGCCCCTCCCACCCTCACACCCCAAGCAAAGGGAAGCTGGCCACTCCTGGCAGCCTTCAGCACCCTCTCCCCATCAGGACCAGGACTGAGACAGCCCAGCCTCCTGCTCGCTGCGCTGGGTCCCCTCACTGGCACAGGCCTCTGTATTCATATCTGTAATTGAAAAAGGCCCCCAAACTGTATAAACTCCAGGCCCTACAAACCCTGGATTCATCCTTGCACCCAGAATTTTCCACTTTAAGGAGCTTCTGGCCAGTTGGCCTGTGGAGCCCGGTCTACCCACAGCCAGTGCTACGTCTGGGAGCTGTGTCCAGCCCTGCTCCTAATCTGCTCTGCTGGAGAGCTGGGGCTGACCAAAGCTGTGAGATATAAGGGTGTGTCTGCCCCCGTGAGCAAGCCGTGGTACCCTGCAGTGGTGAAGCCACAGTAGGGCCAGACCCCAGAGCACAGACCCCAGGACAGTGACCCTTCAACTGGTCACACCCCTCAGAACCTCCAGACAGCCTGCATCAGCCCACCCCAGGAGCCTCTTAGGAAATAACACAGGCAGCAATGATTTCGGCACCAGCATTCCATAGAGAACGTCTGGGTTTCTTCCAGAACATTCTGTGATGACGATGTCTCACCTGGGAAAAGGCTCAGTGAGAGGCAGACTTACTCTGGTGGTTTGGGAGGTTTACATGCACTGGCCACAAAAGCCCTGGGTTCTGATTACAAAATGACAGGTGACAACATCCCTCACCTACGGGACCCAACCTGGTAAAGCGGGTGAGGGGCAGTGCCAGATGCCCAAGAGCCACCCAACGGGGCAGCTGCATGTGCTCCCCTCAGCCAAGGGGAGTACACACCCTCTTCTTTCAAGAGAGGCCAGGATTTGGATTTGGGGGGTTAGAATGGCCCCACTTTATACTGTTGAGATGGCATGCGTCGAGCCTGCCAGCAGCCCTTGACCTTGGAGGTCGCTGTCTCCTGGGGCTGGAGTCAGCTGGGCCTCTGCTTCTCCAGGTGGCTCTGGGAGGAAGTGAGCCATAAGATCTGCCCCCACCTTCAAAAAAGTGCCACTTGCTCATGAGGGGGAGGGGCCTTCTAAGGCACAAGACCCAGCTGAGGTGCTGGAAGGCCCAACCAGTCCACCAAGGCTGCCTGAGAGGCAAGCAGGTGACCTGAGGGCTGAGAGTGTCACTGCTGTCATCTCCAGCATAGGTCCTTCCTAGCAATGCACTGGGTCATGGAGCAAGCAGGGAGGCAAAGCTGGTGCCACCGCTCCCAATGCTCCCTTCTGTAGCTGAGAGCCTGCACTGAGGAGGGGTGGTTCACCTGAGGCAGCTTTTCGATCTGAAGTCATAAAATTGGGAAGAACCTGAATGCCCGCCCTCAGGGAAATTAGAGAGTGTGTGTCTAACACACAGAGGGAGGCCTTCAATCAAGTCCATCAAGAGCTTTGTGTGGAGTCTGAAGGATTTCAAGCACCGCCTCTCACCTGCACTCTGCTCTGCGTCCCCAGACAAGCCCAGAGAGGACCTAGCGTCTGACATCTCTCACCGAAGGGTTGGTTCTGTTGTTTTGTTTCCTGTGCACTGTTGGGGACTGAACCAGCTTCACATGTGCTAGGCAAGTGCTCTACCACGGAGCTACATCCCAGCCCCTCAAGGGGTTTCTCATGGCCCTTTTCTCAACTCCCCTCTCCCTCTCTCTCACCCCAGGTCTGTCCCCATCACAGCTGATCAACACCCAAAGTCAAAGAAAAGTCCCAGGGAGGGGGATTGCATGTATAATCCAGAAAAGAGGGTCTCTGGGCTGGTGAGTTAGAGCTTCTCGGTGATGTTTAAGTCTCTAAGAGAATGTGCTATCTTATACCGCCCCCCCCCCCAGCACCTAATAAGGGTATCTACGTCCAGCTTGTGCCAAGGTCTGGGCACTTCCCTCCGCCACTTCCCTCCCCAGCTACATGTGCTCTGACCTCAACCACCTCCAAAGTCTGGCTCCAATGTAGACTTTTCCAGTTGGCTGGGGGTTAGGGTTGCAGCCCAGCCTGGTTCCTGTTCCCTTCTTGCATCACAATGGGAACCTGGGTGCTCCTGGCTCTGCTGGAATCCACCAGGAGTACCCAGGAGGGGGCTGCAATAGGGCAAGCCTGCCCTCAAGGAGGGAGGGAGGGGCTGGATGTCAGACACTAAGTCAGCCAAATGATTCCATGGCCCCTGAGGGCCAGCTCCATGGGGACTGGGAAGTGAGAACAGGCAGCCCAGGAGAGGGAACCCCCCACGCCCTGCACGTGCCCTGGAGGGGTCTGCATCAGGAGGGCTGAGAATGACATCAGCTTTGACCGCAGAGCAGGAAAGTCTTGCAGATCAGGGAAAGTGAGCAAGAAGTCAGAAGCAAGCAGAGCACCCAGAGGACCAGACAGGCGACAGGGCTGGGGGTAGTTAGAGTGGAGAGTGGCCAGCAGTGGCCACCTACCTCTGTAGGCCTAAGAAGGGAGGGCCATGCCTAGCACGGGGCCAGCGCACAGTAGCTGCTCAATAAATACTTGAAGCAACACACCCCTGCGCTCTCAGAGTCAGGTCACAGGGACAGCAACCTCCAGACCAGGTCACAGAAATGGTCCCAGGACAACCCAGAGGTCAACCCAGATTTCAGGACCAGCCAGCCTGGGTGTGTGTCACACCCTTCCTGGGTCCTTATCAGAGAAACTGGATCTGTTGAGGGCCAAGGGAGCTGGGTCCTCCTGCTGACCTGACAGAAACTCGCATTTACACGCCATGGCGGAACTGGCTCAGCAGAAGGGGTGGGGGCCTGCTCTGGTCTGTTTTCTCAGTTGTCAGCTCCTAAGGCAGCCTCTTAAGACAGGTAACCTGATGATTACCTCCCTACCTCCCGCCTCGCCTCACCTGGGCAGCACAGTCAGCTGCTGTCTGCTGTGGCAGACTTGGGAGGGTCCCAGGGAAACGGCCCAGAGCCCCCATTACAACCGCTGTCCCCATTCCGCCCCAACACACAGCCCTCCCAGGAGGCGGAAACCTGGTGATGTGACTGCAGGCCAGGCCAGTCTGGCCACTGTCCACACAGCTGTGTCTAGTGCCAAGCTGTCACGTTCAAGCCACCGAGGAACAGGAAACATGATTGAAAACACTGGATTCTCAAGCCAGACCTCCCAGGTTCTAATCTAGACCTCCTCTTACAAGCAGGTGACCTTGGTGGAGTCTCTTCACTTCTCTGTGTCTTTTGGTTTCCTGGTCTGCAAAATCAGGTGAACTCATCAAGCTTGTCTTGAACGTTAAATGAGATGATAACCATACACCCATACACCACTCACAATGGGGCCCAGCGCATGTTCTACACAGGTTGAGTATACTTTATCCAAAATGCTGAGGACCACATTTTTCATTTCAGATTTTGGAATATTTGCATATATGTAATAAAACACCTAGGGAAGTCTGAACACAAAATTCATTTGTTTCACATACGACTTACACATCACCTGCAGGTAATGTGATACAATATTCCTGATAATTTCGTGGATGAAATAACGTTTGCACACACTGAGCCATCACACTTGTGGTATTGTGTTGACTCTCAACATTTTGATTTTGGAGCATTTTGGATTTTTAGATTCAGGATGATCAACCTGTAGTAAAACGAAAAATCTGTGAAGTCAGGGATTTTTATCTGTGGTGCTCAGTGCTGTACTCCCAGTACCTGGCACATAGTAGGTGCTCAGTAAATCCATGAAGGATGAATGCTGACTACGTGGGTGGGGTTGGTATAGTGTATGAGGATGGGGGAGCATTGGGTTGGGAGGTGTGGAACGATGCTCACTCTCCAAAGCCAGAGCTGCCAGGTGACCACAGGCAATGACCGCCATGTTTGAATCGTCAGCCCAGAGCAGCCACATCTTCCAATATTTTATAACAAAGGGGAAATCTGAGTTTTTATGCTAACTAAGATTTAAATGTTGGCAACTAATTTGATTCAAAATCAGGCCAATTAAGAATAAATTTGGGGCTGGAGCGGTGGCTCAGCGGTTTTGGCACTTGCCTGGCAAGCACGAGGACCCGGGTTCAAACCCCAGCACCACGTACACAACTGAGTGTTGCAGCAACTAAGGCTATGTGAAAAACTCAATAAAGTTGTTGCTCTCTTTCTCTGTCTCTCTCACTGTCCCTCTCTCTTAAAAAAAAAAAAAAAAGGAATAAATTCAACAAAGTCACAAGATACAAAATCAACACACAAAATCAGTTGTTTCTATAACAATTTAAGAAGTAAATAATTCCATTTGTGATGGCATCAAAGAGAATAAAATGAAGGTGAAAAGCTTCTATACTGAAAAACTACAAAACTTTACTGAGATTAAAGGAGGGGCGAGGCTGTAGCTTAGTAGTGTGAGCCCTGGGGTTTGATCCCCAGCACCGAAAAAAAAACAGATTAGGGGAGACACCAGTAAATAGAATGGCATTCTGTATTTGTGGACTGAAGACTTCATATTGTTAGGATTCAAATAACACCCAAAGTAATCTACAGATTCAATGTAACCCCTAAAATCCCAATGACATTTTTTGAATAAATAATAATGAATCCATCTTAACATTTATATGTAACCATAAGGGACACCAAATAGACAAAACCATCTTGAAAAAGAACAATTAAAGTGGAAGTCTCACACTTCCTGATTTCAATACTTAAAGCTACATTAATCAAAGCAGGGTGGTATTGGCAAAAAAAAAAAAAATTAAAGACAATGAAAGGTAAGAAAGATAAAAAGCCCAGAAATAAACCCTTGTGCATACGTTCAAGTGATTTTTTTTTGAACCCACAGGAGCTTAACCACTGAGCCATATCCCCAGCTCCTTTTTTTTTAAGACAGAGTCTCACTAAGCAGCTTAGGGCCTCACTAAGTTGCTGAGATGGCTTTGAACTTGCGCTGCTCTGCCTCAGTCTCCTGAGTCGCTGGAAATACAGGCGTGTGTCACTGCACACCTGGCTATGTTCGAGTGATTTTTGACAAGGTGCCAAGACCTTTCAATGGGGAAAGAACAGTCTTTTCCACAAGAGGTGAACGGAGGTCTACACACAGAAGAATGAAGTTGGACTTTGTACTACAAAGTGGATCAAAGAATATAACAAAGCTGCAAAACTCTTAGAAGAAATTTCATGGCATTAAAATTTCGGTGATTTCTTATTATGACCCTGAAAGTAATACAAGCAATAAAAGAAAAAGATAAGTTAGACTTTATGAAAATTAAAAAATTTGCCGGGTGTGGTGGCACACTCCTGTAATCCCAGCAACTCGGCTGGCTGAGGCAGGATGATTGCAAGTTCAAAGCCAGCCTCAGCAACTTAGTGAGGCCCTAAGTTGCTTGGCAAGATCCTGTCTCAAAGTAAAAAATAAAAAAGCTGTGGATGTGGCTCAGTGGTTAAGCACCCCTGGGTTCAATCCCTGGTACTAAAAAAAAAACAACTGTAAGTCATATTTAACAAATAAAAAAATTAAAAAACTCAATTTCTACGTGACCCAGGAATTACAATTTTGAGTATTTAACCCAAAATAATTAAAAGCAGGGACTTTAAGAGGCATTTGCACACCCACGTTCGTGGCAGCATTATTCACAGTTGCCAAAAGGTGAAAGCCACCCACTGATGAATCCGAGGATAAACAGAATGTTCAAAAAATATAGTGTATACATACAGAGGAATATTCTTCAGCCTTTAAAAAGAAGGATGTTCCGGACCATGCAACAACAGGATTAACCTCGGGGACGTTGTGCTAAGTGAAATACAGCAAGAACAAAAGGGCAACCATTGCTCCGATTCCACTTAGCAGGTACTGAGAAATTCGGAGAGCAGACGATAGTGATGGCTGCACAACAGTGAGGACTAAGAACTCTGCACCTAAAAATGGTTAAGAGGCTGGGCGTGGTGGCGCACAACTGTAATCCAAGCTGCTTGGGAGGCTGAGGCAGGAGGATCGCAACATCAAGGCCAGCCTCAGCAACTTAGCGAGGCCCTGTCTCAAAATAAAAAATAAAAAGTAAAAAGGGCTGGGGATATGGCTCAGTATTTAAGTACCCCTGAAGTCAATCCCAGATACAAAAAAAGAAAGAAAGAAGAGAAAAAAGGTCAAGATGGTGAATTTTATGTTATGTGTATTCTATTGCGATTTTTGAAAAATGGTTAAAATGATTTTTTAAAAATAGACCAAACAGGAGGCTGGAGTTCAACCCAGGCTTGGGTGAAAGGTAGTCAAACTCCTGCATTAGACCCAGCAGAGGCGTAGCAACACATAATCTTGGGCAACCATAGACCTGTGTGTGTGTAAGGGGGGACCCTTGTGGCCTGGGTCAGCTGGGTGCCTAAGGGCACCCAGTAAATAGAAACAGCATATGTAACAGTGACAAAGATGCCTGAAGACTCCCACAGCCCGGACAGGTCCAGGTCCCAACAGTGACATGTGTCCCGTCGCCTTAGCCAGTGGGACAGGAGACTTTGGGAGGTCAGCACTGAATCCCCCAGTTCCAGGAGGGCTACTATCAGTATCCCCATTGTACAGGAAGAAAAGCTGAGGTTCCAAGCGGGTGGGCCTTGGTGAGGCAATTTGCCTCAGGTGGCTGACCCCCCAAGCGGTGGACCCTAACTGGAGCTGGGATCTGGCTGCCCCTCGCAGAGGCCTCACCCTAACCGCTAGACAGCATGGCCTTTCAGAACAGCACGGAAAAGGCAGCCACAGGAGGAGGCGAGTCTGGACAAGGCTGGGAACCACCACTAAGAAAAGCAGGTGGCGTGTATCCCCGCTGGCCTTTCCTGAGAGACGCAGCATTCAGAACACCACGGAAGTCGGCGGCAGCATTAGGCCTTAAAGAGGCCGACAGGAGACCAGAGGACACAGGAGCAGCGCCCCCCACACTGCATGCTTTAGTCTCCCATCTGTTTTTCCATCCACCCTCGTATGACCCACCCAATAACCACAAAGCTGCATGTATTCGCTCGCTTAGAGACTGGAAAATGAGGGCCCACGGAGGAGGCAGCTTGCTTGGCAGCACAGCTGGAAAGTGGCACAGCCAGGACTAGTTTTCTGCTCCCAGGACTCCACATCCAACACTCCACCAGTGATGATGGTAGTGGTGGCAATGACAACACCAGTAACCCACTGGGGATCCTCTCACCCAGGTACTGTTAAAACATCTGATTTACAGAAGAGGAAACTGAGGTTCAGAGTGGTTGTTAACTAGCCCAAGGTCACACAGCTAACTGATCCTGGCTCCAGGCCCTTCTGGTAGGCCATGTCTCCCTAGGGTCTCAGACCCTTCAGAGAGCAGTGCAGAGACAAGGAGTTTCAGTACATCCACTGAGAAATTTCCAGAAAAGAGCTGGAAATCAGAAAGTTCCCAGGCAAAACCTGAGCAGAGGCTGGGGACTATCTGAACTCCCTAGTCATCTGGGAAAGCAGGGTGGGCTGGGGTTCTCCTACATGAGGGGCTGGACAGCCGGGGCTCAAAGACACCAGAAAGGCCGGGATGTTTATCTTTGACTTCCTATCTTAAAAAGTAACTAGATTGTCGACTGAAGCAAAAAAGAGTTATTAAAAAGGCTGGCGCAGTGGCTCAGGGGTAGAGCACTCGCCTCGCACACGCAAGGACCTGGGTTCAAACCCCAGCACCACACACACTGTGTCCGAGGAACAAAACCAGATGAAAAAGTAAATAAAATCGATTCTTCTTTCTCTCCTGCTCTCTCCATCTCTTTATTAAAAAAAAGTTATTAAAAACTTGTTTGAAGTTGTGAAAGGCCACATTTTATTTATATGAGATGTCAGAAAAGGAAAAGCCATAAAAACAGCAGGTTAGTGGCAGCCCCAGGGCAGCCCCTCCAGTCTCCCTCCGCCTCCTCAGGGAGGCTGTTCCTGGCCCTCGCCACACGCCACAGCTCAGGCAAGCCCTCAAAGCCACATGCACGCCCTTCTTGTCACTCTTCCCACTTTACACGGATGCAACAAATGCCCATCACCCCCTAGGCTACAGCCTGCCCCGGGCAGGGACTTTCCTGTCACCCTGTATATTCCCCATGCCCAGCTTACTGCCTGATCTGAAAGACTCCAAAAACACAAGGAAGAGGTCAGGCGGGCACGCGGCGGGCAGGAGGAACTCAGATCAGGAGCACCTGTCAATGGCTCAGATAGGCCCAGACAGAGGAGCAACAACGTGAGGGCACTAGAGGGAGACAGGGGATGGAGAGGGCACCCAACCCAGTGGGGTGCAGTGGGCAGGTCGGGAAGAGACAGAGCACGTGGAAGCTGGATGCTAATTCAGCTGCTCCTGGAACTCAGGTGGAGTCAGAAGCCAGAGGCTTCCTCATGCAGGTGGTCACACGCCTAGGTAATCTGAGCTCACAGGACAGAGAAAGGATGTGGCCCCACCTGAGGGCAGGGCTGTCATGAGAGAACAGCAGGTGGGGTCGGGGACCTGGGTGGGCGTGGCCCAGACAGAACACAGAAGCAGGAGCTGAGCCCCAAGGAGAGGCCACATGGAGATGGGGAAGGACAGTGAAGCACAGAGGGCCAGGGTGCAGGGTCACGGGGCGCTCAGCTCCCAGACCCAGGGTCCCTGAATGTCCACCTGGCCAGCCAACAAAGGAGACAATGCTCCCTGCAGACCCTGGCTCTCCAGAGGTTGAGAGATCCCCTCCCTCCGGCCTCCACCTTTCCTGAAGCTCTTATTTCCTGCTGGGCTCCTGTTGGTGACTGGCCACAGTGAGCCTTGTCCAATTAGACTGCCCAGGCCAGAGCCCCTGGAAGATGGGATGGAGCTGCGCAGCCATAGTGGGAAGCAGCCCTGCGCTTTCTGCTCCTCTCCTGCCTACCTCGCCTCCTGAGGGATAGGACCTCACCCTCAGGAGAAGAGGCAGGAGGAAGATTGGGTGGGAGGCCGAGTCCTCCGACTGCCACCTCTCCCTCTAGCGTCGTCCTGAGTCTGTATAGAAGCCCCTACCTGCTTCCTCCTATGCCAGTGGCCCGGGGGCCCAGGGGCCCCAGGCGATGCCCTCCCAAGCATCTCACAGTGGGCAGTGGCCTCTGCCCGTCTCTGCCTCCCCAGGTACCTGGTTCTGCAGCTGGGTGGATGTGGCTTGCTGGTCACTGTCATGGAGGGCCAGCCTCTCCCGTAGGACCACCAGCTCCTCCTGAAGCTGGGTTTTCTCCTCCTGAAGCTGGGACATGGCCTCCACCATCCTATGTACCACGGGGGCTGCACCTGGTGAACCCGACAGGCTCGAGCACCTCCCGCTGCCAAAGAGCCGCCCACCTACAAGCAAAGCAGCAGCCGATCAGCAGGGCAGCAGGGGCTGGCAGAGGAGAGGGGCCGTGGTGGCTGGGCGGACCATCTGGTGGGAAAGGGAGGCGAGCAGGTAGGGCGAGGGAGCAATGGAGGCCCAGCATTGTGGGTCAGCTGGGGGCCTGCAGGCCTCCCTCAGATGTCACTTCACTGGGTGGCTTCTGGGAGATGGATGACCTGGACCAAGACTTAGGAAAGCAACTTTCACTGATTACTCTCGCAACGTGTGCTCCAGGTCTGGAGGATGAGCCCTCCCCACCGCCAGCTTCCAGACAAATGCCATTAAGAAAGACGAGGGCTTTTCACCCCAGAAAACACTATCTTGGGAGAAATGACTTCTTTAAATCTCAACCTCTCTCAAGAGTGCAGAAAGAGGAGTGAGAATCGGACATGGTGGTGCACTCCTGTAATCCCAGCAGCTTGGGAGGCTGAGGCAGGAGGACTGCAAGTTCAAAGCCAGGCTCAGCCACTTAGTGAGGCCCTAAGCAGCTCAGCGAGATCCTGTCTCAAAAAAAAAAAAAAAAAAAAAACAGGACTTGGGATGTGGCTCAGTGGTTAAGTGACCCTAGGTTCAATCCCTGGTACCAAAAAAAATGAGCTTGCCCTTGCAAGCAGTAGTGGTCACCTGTTCACCAACAGGAAGCAAGAGGAGCGTGTGCAGCTGAAACAGCCCTGGGCACAGACAGGCCAGCCCCCAGGCCAAAGTCCACATAAGGGGACCACATGGGTTCTAGAGAGGGATAGATGTGGAGCTGGGCTGGGCCTCAGCCTGATTCCTCCTCCTCCACTGTCCTATCACCAGGAACAAGAAAGAGAGACAGGCAGATGGATGAAGGGGAGACACGGATCGAGGCCTGTGACCTGCTAACAGGCCTGGATGCTTGTCACAGCTTGCTTCTAGAGCACCAGGAATAAGTGCGGCCTTGGCAGGCAGGGAGCTGGCAGGCAGCGCAGGGCCAGAGGAAGGCAGAGGAGACTGGGAGGAACGGGGCTCAGCCTCCTCCCCGACAGCCCAAATGGGGACCTGCAAAGTGCCCATGAGAGAAGAGGAGGACACCTGTGGCCAGTAAGCCCTTCCACTCCACCACGGGGCACCAGGGCTTCCTAGACTCTCTGACCCAGCCTCCTGTCCTCCACTGTCAGCCTTGACCCAGAGACAGCAAATGCACTCACTGCCCAGCAGAGAAGCCCAGTGGCCTGGGCAGGAGAGGGGATGGCAGGGAGTGGCTCACAGCTGGCAGGACCATCTCAGCACTGGCACCGGAAGGGCAGATGGGCAAGGGGCCCAGCTCCTGTCTGAAGAGAGCAGGAAGAGCACTCTCCCTCCTTCCAGAGGGCTGGGGCTGGCCGGTCCCTGGCTGGACAGTGACCCTGGCTGTGCAGCCTGCATGTGACACAGCATGCAGGTCACACAGTGCTGGCCGAGCTTCTGTGATCTGCTCTAGAGAGAATGAGGGCAGACGGACGCTTCCAGGCCCAAACACGGGGCTACCACGAGGGGCATGTGACCAGCATGACCTGCCCCCCAACCGACTGCTGTGGTGTGGCAGGGAACACACTGGACTCTAGCCCGAGAGCTGGTTCTGCCACTTGAGAGGTGTGTGGGAGGGACACCGCAGAGTCCTCCTATGTGAAATGGGGACAATGGGACTTACCCAAAAGGCAACCTTGGGAAAGGAGCCTGGAGCTCTGGACGGGGGAGAAAGAAGGAAGAAGCCTAGGACAATCAGAGGAAGGGAAGGGAGGACAAGGTGACACCAAAGGGGACCTGGACAGACTAGGCCTATGCTCAGGAGGCTGGACGCCACTTCACAGCTCACTTTTCCAGGGTGCTGCTCATCACAGGGCTCTGGACTGTGGGCCTCGCCCTGGCCCCCTGCCAAGAGCCTGTCCCCATGCTTAACTGGAACTGGCCTCCTCTGGTGGGTGCCTCTGCTGCTAACTCCCTGGCGATGCCCCTTCCCAGGGCCTGGGGGCCCACACCTCGGCCAGACCCCACACCTGCCCTATCACAAGAGTGCCTGGGTGGGGCAGGTGAACCCAGCTACAGCGCAGCCTCAGAGATGGGGGCGGCTCCTTCCAGCACCTGGCGAGTCCAGACACACAACCCTTTGGTGACAGGAGGAGGGAACAATAGGAGGACCAGCTCCCTCCCTCCAAACACTCTAGGCCTTCCCTTGGGGCTCCTGGAAGATGCTCTGGCTCACTGCTGGAAACCCCAGCCCAGGCCCTGAGACTACAAAGGGGATTTGTGGAATCTTCCTGAGCCAGCTTCCAAGTGCCATGGCGAGACTCCATCAGCTCCTTTTCCTCAACCTGGAGGCAGCAGAATCAGAGCCCTGTCCTGGGAGCCTGAGACCCCTGAGGGCCAGGATCCGAGGAAAGGGAGAAGGCCTCCCTGCAGGCAGTGGCGTCTGGGAGGCTGCCCCTGCGCCCTGCTTTGGACAGGTGCTGGAAAAAGACAAACGGCAGGGGAAATTCAACGCCAGCCCCTGCTGGCCAAGGCCTCTTATCAGTGGGTGGGGCCCTGGGGGCACTGGAAGGAGAGCAGCAGGGAAAGGAAGAGGACAGACAGGACTCTGTCCCTGGACCTGGGAGAGGCAGGCGGGCCACCTCCAGCACTGGAGGACAGGGTGTGTGGACAGCTGGGACTCCACGAGAGCCTCCCTGCATGCTCGCTTGACCAGGGCCCCCGGTCGACGGGTGGACCTCCTTTACCTGTTTTCTCTACATTCATGGTGCCACCAGCTTCCAGGGCCTCCCGGTCCCTCCTGGGGGCCAGCGCTGGCCTCTTCAGGAGCTTGTCTTCTTTCGTCCCCTGACTCTGGCTCTCGCACCCCTTGTCCTGCAGGGCCCGCTGCCAAGACACAACCAGAATCCTCACATGAAGGAGACTGCGCTGGGGAAGCCAGGAGACTGCACTCCTGGAGTGGGTCATGCCTGGGGTCCCACAGGTCAAAGTGTCACCATGCAGGTGGGGACAAGAAGGCCTGGGGTCTGGAAGAGAACATGCCCAGATCCCACGGCAAAGATAGTCCATTCTCCTGGCTCTGCAGCAGCCGGACCTCTGCTCCAGCAAAGAAGGTTCTAGGCACCTGAAGTCTTCAGGTGAAGCCTGGGCCATGCCTGTAGGCTCCTCGAGTATGAGTCACCAGCCACCAGCCCACAAAGTCTTTGTCCACAGGCGACTGTCCAGCCCTGCCACACACATGTCAACCTCGGGGCAACTCGCCCCACCACATCAGCTGCTGCCACCTCTAGGAAATGGCCCCCACCTCCAGATGGCACCCTTAGGACTAGGAGGCTGCACCCAAGCCATCAGAGCAAGGGAAGAGCCACCTGCCTCCTCCACTCCCACAACCCCACATGGCTATCCAGGGACCATGGACCCCATCTCCTGGGCAAGGAGGGACTGACACAAAGGAAGCTGGGATTCAGCAGACCAGTGGACAGGCAGGGGAGAGGTGAGGAGGGGCAGAAAGAGGTACCTCATCCAGAGCCAGCCACCTGCCTGTCACTAAGAAAGATGCAGGCAAGCGGCAGAAGCAAGAAGGCAAGTAGAGGGAAAAAGCCCAGAGAGGACGGGGAGGGGACCTTCCACTTCATCCTGAACCTTTCTGGGTTTGAGTTTTTCACCGTACAAATGCTTCGCTTTGCATAGCAGTTTTTCACCTGCTATGCTTCACTTGTTCAACACCAACAGAGGCATCTGGGAAGAGAGATCGTGGACCAATGTTTGTGTGTCTTTGAGCTATCTTCAAAACAAAGACAAGTGTGATTTTTAAAAAGAGAGAGAGAGAGAGGGACAGTGAAGGAGAGAGAGAGAGAAAGAGAGAAAGAATCAATTTTATTTAGTTTTTCACATGGCCTTCGTTGCTCCAAGGCTTTGTTGTGTATGTGGTGCTGGGGTTTGAATACCACATACACAACTAAGTGCTAGAGAAACAAAGGCCAGATGAAAAAATAAATAAAACTTATTTTCACTTTCTTTCTCTCTTGCTCTCTCTTTAAAAAAAAAAATTGCAAAGAAGGGAGAAGCAGCCTGGGCAGGCCCCTCAGTTGCCACCCCCTCCTCCACCCTTCTCTTGACCCCAGTTTGGTGCACACACCCCTTATATATAGGAAAATTCCCGCCGACTTAATTTTGTCCCTACCCATAGACCAACTGCCACACCATCACGAACAGGCCCTTCGGCAGTGGCAGCAGCTGGAAGTTCCTATTTGCCGACCGGAGCAAAGGTTACACTATTTCTGGCCTGCTGGCCAAGGCACAGGAAGGGCAGATGGCCAGAGGCTGGAATTCTACAGAACCACGGGGAACGCTCTGGTTTGAGCTGCTGGCGCAGAGGCTGGAGATCACTAAGCTACAGGTCACTTCACTGCACTTGGGACTCGCTTCAGTCCCACGTCCATGACCTTGAAGCACCTATCACCCTACCAGAACTTTGGGGGGCAGAGGATGAGTCCGTGGATGGTGGTTGCTGGCGGCAGCTTCTGAGATATGCAGATCTGCTGACCCCAGGACTCGGCTCAGGCCCCAGCCCAACACCCATAATCAAGACTCAAGAACAGAGCCACCACCCAACTTGAGGCTGCGCGTTCCTGACCGCAGCCTCCGGATTTAATGACCAGTGTGGCCCAACTCTGCGCAAAGAAGGGCTCTCTGGTTTCTTTAACCGTTCTCTCACCAGGCCTGCCTTCCTCACAGACTTTATAGATACGATAAGGACCACTTGATTCCGATCTCAGATGAACCACAGAGAACGGCCCAGAAACACCATGAAACATGACTGTCCCTGAAGGAGCACCAACCCTGGGCCCCTGCCCAGTGGGGGTTGGAGCCATACGCCCCACTCCCAGGCACACCCATACAGGGAGGATGCACTGAAGGGCAAGTGTGTCCCACGTCCCAGCCTGCCCACCACTTGGGCACGCTCCTTTGAGGCTCTGTGCATAGGTGGCTTCTGGAAAGGGTGGAGTCTGTGTGTGTGTGGATGTCAGAGTCCTCCCAGGGACAAGCATCCTTAGGGGGCCTCCACAAGACCCCTATACTTTAGCCTCTGTTGCTGCATCTATGGCTCTTGCCTGGTTTGCATTCACCATCATCTGGTGACTGGTGTCTCCGCTAGCACGTCCTGTGTCCGCTTCTTCCCTGTACCCCCTGCACCTAGCACAGCGGCAGCATGTGGTATGCACTCCATAGATATCTGTTCAACAGATGCATTGATTAGAAATGCGCAGAGCCAGGTGCGGTGGTGAACTCCTGGAATCCCAGGGGCTCTGGAAGCTAAGGCAGGAGGATCTAAGCTCAAAGCCGGCCTCAGCAACTTAGTGAAACTCTGAGTAACTTAGTGAGACCTTGTCTCAAAATAAAATATAAAAATGTACAAAAAGGGCTGAGGATGTGGCTCGGTGGTTAAGTGCCTCTGGGTTCAATCCCCATAACCAAAAAAAAAAAGGCAGAGCCCCCCAGATGCTTAAAGAGCTCACTGCAGTTAGAAACGACAGAGGATTTGCTTTTTTTTTTGGTGGTACTGTTTGTGATCAAACCCAGGGCTAGGCAAGCACTCTACCATAAGCTACCTCATCAGCCCAATAATAATTTATGATAAAATCTCAAGCAGAATATTACATAGCAGTTGAAAAGAATGAGGTAGTTCTCTATACATTAACATGTGCAAAGAGACCATCAAGACTATTGTTAAGGGAATGAACCAGTCACAGAATAATATATAACCCCAGCATGGTGGCACATGCCTGTAATCCCAGTGACTTGGGAGACTGGGGCAGTAGGATTGCAAGTTCGAGGTCTTGGCAACTTAGAAAGACCCTGTCTCAAATTAAAAATTCAAAATAAAGAAGAATATGTAAAGACACTAAAAATCATATAACTATAACTAAGTGGTTATGTATAAAAAGATAAATGGAGAAACAGTAAACACTTCATACAGGATTTCTCAAAGACAAACAATGGCAGGAGGCCTTGAGTTTCTAGGTATGAATCTCTGCACAGTGTGAATTTTTTATGCCATGTGTTATAAAGCCAACAGTGTTCAGTGTTCAGATCCCAGTTTGGTGACCAATAGTGTTTTATCTGCCCTCTCTGAGCCTCCAGGCCCTCATTTATAAAACAGTAACTGTCCTGAGACAACTATGAGGATTATGAGAACTGAGAAGACACAGAAAGTCCCCCGCAGAAATAGCGTTCGATAAATAGTAGCCTTTCTTACTACTCTCCGTACGTACTATTTCTAAAACCAAACACACACATATACGTGAAGAATGCCTTTTAAAGTCATTGATCGGGCTGGAGCAGTGGCTCTGTGGTTACAGCGCTTGCCTGGCATGCATGAGTACATGAGTTCAAACCCCAGCACCACGTACAATGAAAGTCACGTGAAAAACTAAATAAAATTGATCCTTCCTCCCCCTCCTCTTTCACTGAACCTCTCTCTTTAAAATAAAAAAAAAGTCAGTGATGGTGATAACAGCAAGGGTAAAGAACCCAAGTTTTGGTGAAGCCCCTATCTGGCTTGGGATTCTCACTTAGGAGAAGGAAATACAAGCTTGGCCCCTGGAGACTCATGTGCCAGAGAGGAAATAAGCAGCCCCCACAAACTGGCCTGTTTTCCCAAGACCTCCTCCCGGCTCTCCCCACATCAGCAAAGGGCCCACACTTCCCACTTCAACCCCTCGGCCAGGGTGTGGCTGAAAAGCTGCTGTCTCCTCCTGTGTGGTCTTCCCTGAGATAACTTGGAAAGCAAACTGCTCCATCCACGCAGGCTCCTGGGGCGGGTGGGCTGTGGGGAGCTTGGTAAAGAGGCACATGGTAGTTCCCCAGCTCTTCCCCAGAAGCCTGTCGGGGACACAGTCACTGGAGCTCAGAGGCCAACGCACACCCAGCCTGGCTCAACCCCTTACCTTGCTGAAGGCCCCAGAGCTTACCTGCACGGTCAGGTAGAGCCTGTGGGGACTCCCGGGGCCTGCCCAGTCCACGCTGAGGGCTCGGCACTGTGCTAGGGCTGGGCGAACTGCCACTCGGGCACTGGAGTCCTCGTCACTGCCAACCAGAGTGTCTTTTCCACGCCCTGTCCCAGGATAGAGAAATAGGTGAGACGCTCAGACTGCTGGCCATGGACCACTGGCCAGGACCTTGGCTGGGCTTGGCTTTCATACCCGCCCTGCCCAGGTGTGCCCAGGAGGGACTCACGTGCCCTCATGTGTCTGCCCTGCGCAAAGGAAGGCCTGGTACAGACAGAGGCTGCCCAACTTCCTTACCAAAAGCCACCAAGATTACCTTCTGGAGGGCACCCAAGATCCCTGCAGGGGCCCCCCCTCTGCAGAGTGGCTTACAGAACACACGTGCTCATCAGCACCCTCTACAGACGGCAGCAGAAGGAAGCCAGGGCCTGCCACCCTGCAAGGTGCACCCCAGGGCCTCGGCTCTATTACTCAGGCTGCCTCTAGGTGGCAATTTCTCCCCTGCCTTCATTAAGACCAAACCCCATGCCAGGTGGCCTGGTTCCTGCAGTCTCAAAAAGCATACTGGGGACCAGTTACAGCATATCCCCGTGGGCCTCTGACCCACTGCCTCGCTGCCTGGGGCTGCCCGTGGGGCAGGGTGGCATGGGAAGGGGGCCTGACTCATCCGGTAAACATCAGAGCCACTGCACCGGGATGACATGATATCCTGAGAGCCAGCCACTGGGCTAAGTCTTCTCAGGCCTGGAGCCCCTTCTTCATCCTCGGTTTGCCTGTCAGTAAGATGGGGTAACCAACCAACCTCATGGCCCTTTGATGGATCGAATGGGATGAGGCACATTAAGTGCCACCAAGTGCCTAGCACACAGAAATAACCCCCAAAACAATTAGGACTACAATTGCCCTCAGCTCCTCACAATTCTACAGGGAGGCGGGAAGGACGTGTCCAGAGTGACATGGAACCAGCATCCAAATCCTGAGTGTTAACCAGACCTCTACCATCACTGCTTGCAGGGCACTAAGGGGGTGGTCAGTTTGGGAGCACAGAGGGGCCAAGGGGTAGCCAGTTGGTTGAGACCCTACCCAGTGGCAGCCACTGTGCCTGCATTTCACACACAGGATTTTGTTTGACCTTTGTCTTAAATTTTTTAAGTAGGTAAAAATCTGCGTGGTGGTAATACTTGTTTCAAAGGCATTTGCATGTGTGCGTATATAGAGCTATATAAAATGCTCACTGACTTATTTTTTTTTTCTTTTTCTTTTTCAGTACTGAGGATTAAATCCAGGGTTATTTTTCCCGGAGCTACATCTCCTTTTTATTTTGAGACAGGGTCTTGCTAAGCTGTCCAGGCTGGCCTTGAACTTGGGATCCTCCTCCTTCAGTCTCTTGAGTAACTGGGGTTACAAGCATATGCCACTATGCCCAGTAATTTATTTTGTTTTTTATATATTTTTCTGGATTTTTTTTTTTTTAGGTTTTCCAAGGGAAAATGGTCTTCTTTCTTTTTTAACCAGAACAGCCATACTTATTCATATCGCATTTGTAATCCTCAGGACAACCTCAAGGGGAAGAGAGTATCCCCTACCCTTTTCAAACAACCAGATCTACCTGCCGCACAAGCCCCAGCCTTTCCTGGAGGACCCCCTAGGTCATCCCAACCTGGCTTAGGTGCTGGGAAGCAGCCAGCCCCAGGTACCCACAGATGTCAGGAGACCTTGGAAAGTATAGCTCTGGTTGCGGGAAGGAGGGAGGGGTCAGTTTCCCCTTCTCTACACTGAAAGGTTTGGACCTAATGGCTTAGAGGGACAAAGCAGTAAATTAAGCCCCATTCCCTGTTGGTCAGGAGTGATAGGCAGCAAATCCCTCCCTGAAGGCACTTCACCTAGTAGTGCAAGGTCTCCCACGTACCTGGGCGATCTGCCCACACCATAGCTTGGAGAAGGGTCGTGGGCAGCTTTCCAGCCCTGACAATCCAGCTCTCACCTGGAATCAGAGGAGCTGCTCACTCCTGATGTTTCTGCACCAGGGGACTTGACCCAGAAAGACAAGCTGTCTCTGACAGCTCCCCAGGGGCACAACAGGAGTCCAGAGCCCAGGCCCCCTTCACCACCATCTGCTGTCAGGGTCCCTAAAGAAGTCACTGTGGGCAACACCTTAAATGGAGCCCACAGCACCCAAATCCCGCCACTCCTCACGCCGTCCAGGGCGAGCCCGGGCTGGATCAAGTGTCGGGCGCCCGGCAGAGCCGCGCTTCACCTACCTTGTTTACCAGCCTGGCAAAGACGCCAGCGAGCCCACCGGCAAGGGAGCAGCAGATCGCAGCGCCCCGACCTGGCTCAGCGAGCAGGAACGTGGCTGATGCCCCTGCACAGGGGGCTGTTAAAGTTTAACCCGCTTCCGAGCCGCCGCCTTCCAGGCAGGGGCGCGGGGAAGGAGCCGGATCGCGCTCCACGCTCCACGCCCGGCTCTGCGCGGCCGGGTACCCTGTAATTACCTGACAGCTCTGACTGAGGTTAGCAACCGGCGAGAAACCTGTCTCATCTCTGGTATCTGGAGGAAGGAAGGGAAATAAAGAGGCATTTTAAAAATGCGGACTCACCAGTTCTCAACCTCCCCGGGCCGGTGTGTGGGAAAGGGCGGGCGGCGGGGCTGGCTGGGGCTGGGGCGGGGCGAGCCATCCCCGGCTCCGGCTCCCGGGCCCGGCCCACTCTCCACAGGCCCCGCAGTGAGGGCGTGGCTCCCAGGTTCCACGTCCTGCGAGAGGGGACCATGGCCCGGGGCTCAGCAACCTCCTCGGGGTGCCGGGCAGCCTGCGGAGAGAACACGGGAAGAGCGCTTGAAGAGGGCTGGCGGGTACCCTGGGCGGTATGGAAGGGTCCCTGAAGGATGGGTCACCTGTTACCCAGAGCGGCCGCTTCAACTGCAACATCCCCCAAAGACCCTGGACTCACAGGGCGAAATGGGGCTGGCTCCCTTTTGAGGGTGCTTGATACCGCATAGGGAGGTGCAGAAATGGGCAAGGGGCGCTCAGGTGTGTCTGTGGCACACAGAGGGGGCCCCACATCGGAGCCCTCCTCCTGGAGCTCCACAGCAGGAAGGCCTGGCAGGACCCAGCTCCACAGGGAGGAAGCACTGGGAGCTAGCAGGATCCTGGTAAGTCTCACCCTTTTTCTCTGAGACCTCTTATTTCCTAATCACACTCAGCCATACCTTAACCTTTAGCCTTCAGGCTCCGCTGTCCCATGCCTGTGCCTGGCAGCAGCTAATGCTCTGAATGTTAGCATTTCAAGGAGGAGGGGTGCAGAAAAGCCCGGACTGTGGCCAGCTGGGTTTACACACAGCAAATTCTCGTAGCATACAGCTCATTCCTGCACCCCAGGAGCCTTCCTAGGGTATGGAAGCACCCAGCCAGGTACTGAGATACAGAGTCATACTTTCTCCATTTAATAATTATTGAGGGCCTACTGCATGTGAGACACCTATCAGGAGAACTCTTTGATCAGGAGAAATGTCACCTCAAAGCTCCCAGGCACAAAGGAGATAAACACTTCGATAAACCCTCACAATGTTAAAGGACACAGGGAGGCCAGAGGTAGTGCCAGGTATTAGGTGGTGTGGGAAACAGAAGTGGGGTGGGGAGCACTGGCCAGGGAGAGAAAGCCCTGCAGGTCTCTCATGAACTGACTCACAAACAGAACAGAGTTCAAGCGTTTACTACTTTGAAGTTCTTCTTCTCCCCCCATCCCCAATACTGAGGATTGAACCCAGGGGCACTTGACCACTGAGTTACATCCCCAGCCCTTCTTATTTTTATTTTGAGACAGAGTCTTGATAAATGACTGAGGCTGACTTCAAAGTTGTGATCCTCCTGCCTCAGCCTCCCAGGTCACTAGAATTACAAGCATGTGCCACAGCACCCAGCGTATTCAGTGTTTTATTGAGCACCTACTGTGTGCAGAGCAGCCTTGAGGACATTTAAGCTGACTGAGCTACAGCAGAATAGTCCTGACAGCTACAGTGGTCAGTGAAACCACTTACACAAGCAAAGTCATTTTGGAGAGGTGATGCAAGGTTTGGTTTTGGTTTAAATACTGACTTGGGCTACTGGAGCTAACGGTGGCTCAGTGGTTACAGCGCTTGCCTGACAGGAGCAAGGACGTGAGTTCAAACCCCAGCTAAGTGTCGGAGCAATGAAAGCCATACGAAAAACTAAATAAAATTGACTCTCTCTCTCTCACTATCCCTCTCTTTAAAAAAAAATACTGAGTTGGGGACACCCAAGGGACTTCCTATGGAGCAACCTAGGCCACTTTTCCCATCCCTCACTGCAGTCACCACTTCCTAACAGGTAGCAAAGACATCTACTTGAAAATGGTCCACCTCCCTGACTCACTTTACACCCCCGATGAGGGCAGGGCTCAGGGCATGGTCACCATTGCAACCCCATAGCTCCCAGCCTGAGCTGTGCCCACACCAAGAGCTCCCAACGGCTTATTGGATGAACATCCTGAAACAAACACCCACAGAAGCTCCAGCTGAAACTTGGAAGAGAGGTCAGGGCAGGACACCTAGACCTAGAGTAAAAGGTCACTGCAGCCAAAGGTAAGGGTACAATCACGAAAGGTTGAGCAAGAGAAGAGTCAACGAGGGGAGGAAGGGAAGCTGGTGAGGGAAGGTTAGAGAGGTGCCAGAGCGCCGGACACATCTAGAAAGCTCAGGAGTGACTGGAGAGCAAGTGAGAAGGAAAGGACAGTCAGATGACCACGTCAAACTGGAAGAAAGCCAAAATGGGCAGAAAGCCCTGGGGGCCCTTTAGGAGATCAACGGAGTAGGGCATAGGGAAAATTCAGGAAGGCTCAAGGGGTGGGGCGGGGGCGCAGAGGAAGCAGCCTTTTCCTTCACTTTGGGGCAGTTTGGCTAGGATGGGAGGGTGAGGATGAATTGAGAGGATGCGGTATTTAGAATAGGGGACAGTTTGCATGTTGGGTAGATAGAGGGGGCAGGAATAAATGAAGTATTGGCAGGTTTAAAAAAAAAAAGTCCAGGAGTGGAAGGCCTAAAGTTTTGGTCTCTGATGTTGCAGAGCTGAACCTTGGAAGAATAGCATCCTGGTCTCCTCCTTCTTTCACTAAGGAAGGCAGCTTGAAGGAGGCTGCTCCTAGGTGCTTCTCATTGAGAAGTGGACAGAAATGGGGCCAAGGAAGGGCAGAGCCTAATTCAAATGTGTGGTCCAGCACCACTGGGGAACTGAAAAGGACTAGCATGGAGTAGAAGAATCAAAGGGCACAGGCACTCTGTCTCTTCTCCAGGAAGGGGAAAGTCAGGTCCACCTGTGTGCCCAGCTCCTGGCAAGGTGAGTTGGTGCTGGACACTGAGGGCTAACTCCATGGTTAAGAGAGGAGACTTTTAGGGAGATCAGCAAGGTCCAGGGGGCAGGGGTGGGAGGAGACTGTTTCTCTGTGCTATCAGGAAGGGAAGTTGGAGAGGCTGCCAGGAAGATGTCAGGAAGAAGGAGGAAGGGTGTGTGCACTGATCCCCAAGAGGAAAAAGCAGCTGAATTTGGCAGCTGGAGGGATGTGAAGGTCAAAAGTATCAAGGAATTTCAAACAAGCCCAGGTTCTAGGCTGAGAAAGAGGTTCTCCAGTCTGTCTCTCCTCATTTGCATAGACCTTTGCTACCTAACCTGTGTTCTGGGACCTCTATGGATCTAGATTTCTTTCGTTAGGGAGGTGGGACTGGTTCAGAACCTGGCTCTGCCACTTGTAGATGTGTGACCTTAGGAGAATTACTTTGCCTCTCTGAGCCTTATTATCTCCGTCTATAAAATGGGAACAACTCCACCTTATAAGGTTAGTCTGCAGATTAGACAATGCACATGTAGTGCTCAGAACAACTCTGGCATAAACAAAGAGCTAATTTTTTTTTATTTTTCAGTGACTTTGCTCCAGTGGTGGACTCCAGAGGGACTGGCTGAGAGAGGACATCTACCTCTGTTTATGCCAGGACACAGGCTGCAACCCTCCCCAATGTCCCAGACCAGGGACAAAGTTTGAGGGGAAAGACTTGACAGCCCCTCAGAGACTGTGGAGTGGAGATGCTTGGCTCCCCCTTGGGGGGGGACGGACGCTGCACAGGGACTGGGACTTTTCCTGCACAGGTCAAATCTTGGGTTTTTCAGGGCAATCCAGATTTCAAAGCCCCTGCTCCCTGGTGCCATTACAGGCAGCAAAACTCACCACCCTGTATTGCTGAAGTCCGATCACTGTGAATCCAGGGCCCCATTCTGAGGCTGCATTCCTAGCAAATGACTCCTGCCTGGCCAAGGAGATGGCTACTTTATCAAGGGCACAGGGAATAGCCCCAACAAGGACGAATACTCACCTAGCCTAGGGCTGGGAAAAAGCCAGGGGAGGTGGAAGGCGGAGGTGGTCCCAACCCCCAGCCTTGAGGGATGTCTTGTGGGGTAGGGGATACAAATGGTACTTGAGAATTTATATACACTTCCTCTTTAAAATCTCCCCAGGACCAGGCCAGGCCCCTTGCCTGCCAGCCGGAGTTCCGGCTCTAACTCGCCTTGGGGGGTTCAAGAGGGCAGTTTCGCTCACCCTCTGCTGGGATTTCCAGACTGCAGCTGTCAATGGCCAGATGACTCCTCACTGGGAGGACACTGCCGAGGCCCTCCTTCCTAACCTCAGGGCTGGCGCACCCCACCCTCGGCCTGACAGCGAGAAGGCGAACTGCCCAGAGGTGGGAGGGACCTCAACTGCAGCTTGTCAGGGTGTCCCGGGGTGCGGACCCCTGCAGGGGAGGGGCGGTGCTAATTGACAAGCGGCTTCCAGGTAGCGTCTGCGCTCTTTCTCGCAGTTGAAATCTGCACAGGGTCCCCAGGCTGCTCCGATCCCAGGGGAAACGTCATTCGCGTGCCCTCGAATCAAGGTCCTCCGCGGGGTAAACCCCTGCACCGCCCGGCCTGGGCCCAGCCCTCCCCGCGCCCCTGCAGGTCCTGGCCGAGGGGTCCCGCGGGCAGAATCAGCGGACGCTGCGCCCCTATGGGTGGGCTGGGCGGAGCCCGACTGCTCAGCCCACCCTGAGCCCCGACTCACCGGCCTGGCGGAGGCGGGATCCCGCTGTCGCCGCAGCGCCCGGGGCTCGGCCCGGCCCGGCCAGCCGGCGGGAGGCAGCTCCACGCCACCGCCTCCCCGGCTCGGCCCGCCCCGTGCCCGCCCCTCCCGCACACTTTCCACAGGAAATGATTAACTCGAGCAGCGGCGCGTTCCCATGGCAACCGGCTCCGACTGGTGGGGGGGTGCCGGTGGTGCGCGCGCACTCACGCGAAGGCCGGGCAAGAGCCCCACACAAGCTGGTGCACACGTGTGTGTATTCACCCTCTGGTGCACACTTACCAGCACACGTGCTCGTGCTTTCCTGAACAGGCTTGTGCCCTCTACTCCCAACACGTGCCTGCCCACGTGCGCTCACACCGTGCAGCCTCGTGCATTGCCACCCCAGGTGGTACAGCCGTAACAATGTTGCACACGCAGCTCCCGACCTGAGGACGAAACTTCCCCCCTGTAGCCAGTACCCACACACGCTTCTCACTTTGTCTCACTCCACCTACTAGGTTTTCTTCCCATTCTAACACACTAACACATGCACTTGCTCAGGAGACTGTACGTGCATGCACACACTGCTCCAAAGCCCCTGCTCGTAACAGCTCTAGCACCCAGCTTAGACCAAACTTCCTTCCCAGCCACCGCACCCGTGCCCCATCCCAGCAAATGAACATATTCCAGGAGCACCGAAACTGCGTGGGGTTGGTGAAGGTAAACCATGACTATAAGATTCAGTGAAAACACACCCAGTGGGCAGCCGGGCCCAGCTTAGTCCCTCATGGGGCACCTGGGAGCCTCAGAAGAGGCATGGGGGAAAGCAGGGAGCCTGCCAGCCAAGAGAGAGACAGCTGACCCAGAGGAGCCACTCTGTTCTTTGTCTCCTGAACAGAGGCTGCATTTTATTCCAGAGTCAGCAGCAGTATGCCCCTCCAGGGTGCGGAAGGAGGGGAAAGAAGGAGCTCAGAGCCAGCCCAGCGCAGCTGATGGTTCTGCAGATAACCTGAGGCCGGTGGGTAGGGGGACGGCCCAGGAGGAGCAGGCAGGTGCTGGAGGTGGTCCTGCAGCTCCTGCTTCTGCCCAGGCACTGGACTGACAGTTAAGAATCTCGACTGGAGAGAGAGCCAAGGGCCTGGGCCTTAGGGTGTCCTGGATGCCAGGCCAAGACGGTTAAAATCTCCCAGCTGGAAATGGGCTAGTGCATGTTTTATGTTCCAAGATTCCTGAGTGACGTCCTGATTGATAGAGGGTAAATGTCACTCTCCTGGAATGGTTCCTTGGAGAGTTAGATTTCCAGCTAAGGACTGACAGAGCCTCCCAGTGGGCGGGAGGGCCTTGTTTTCAGAGTTCACTCTCTGAATTCCCTGCCTGCACCCAACACAGCAGCTGGCCATCAGGACTGTAAGGTTGGATGGAGGTGAAATTTCTTGAGATTTCTGACCCAGTATCTCCCTTTAGTTGAATGGGGGTGGTTGGAGATGTCTGTCTTTCTCAGAATAAAACCAGAGGCTTTGTCTTATTTGAGGGTTGGCACACTGTTGTTAACTGCAGATTCCTTCCGACAAAAAGACGAAGCCAGATTTTAAAATTAATAACAACATTTATTGTTCTTTCTTCTCTGATTACAAAAGTAATAGATGTTCATTGTAACCATAATCCCACCCATTGGACTTAAATGCTGCCAACACTTCACTCAGCCTTTTTTTCCCTGTGCACATAATAGATACCATTTATTCAAAGCTAAACACTGTGTCAGGCACTAACCTCTTTATAAACAAGATCCTATTTAACCCTGATCACTCTATGAAGTGGGCATCATCATATCCCGGTTTTTTCAGGAGAGGAATCTGTGTTAGAGCTGAGCTATATGCTTGATAGCCCACATATACATAAATAGGAGCTTATTAAGATCAAAGCGCTAGGGCTGAGGATGGGACTGAGTGGAAGAGTGCTTGCCTAGCACGCACAAGGTCCTGATTTCAATCCCCCAGCACCACCCACATACACAGGCACCAGAAGGAAAGGAGAAAATTGGGGCATTTTTGAAATTTTAGCAAAATTCTAGCTTAAAATGTAAAAACTAATTGTTAAATGATTATTAGAATGTATTTTAAGAATGCCACAACATGGGGGCTGGAGTGGTGGCTTACCGGTTGGAGTGTTTGCCTAGAATGCGTGAGGACCCAGGTTCAAACCCCAGCACCACATACACAACTAAGCATCAGAGGAACAAAGGCCTGATGAAAAAAATAAAATTTATTTTGTCTCTCTCTCTTTAAAAAAGAAGAAAAAAAAGCACAATATTGCCAGACATGGTGGCACATACTGTAAGCCCAGCAATTTGGGAAGCTGAGGCAGGGGGATTGCAAGTTGGAGACCAGCCTCAGAAATTTAACAAGGCCCAAAGCAACTTAGTGAGACCCGTCCCAAAATAAAAAATAAAAAGGGCTGGAGATGTGGCTCCATGGTTAAGCACCCCTGGTTCAATCAGAATATCAAAAAAAAAAAAAAAAAACAAAAGCAAAAACAAAAAAAACAGGAATGCGCACAATATGGGGCTGGGGATAGCTTGGTGGCAGAGCCCTTGCCAAGTGTGCACCAAGTCCCCAGTTCAATCCCCAGTACTGCAAAAAGAAAACAAAGAAGCACAACCCAGGAACTACATCCCAACTCCACGGTCATTTCTATGCCAGCATCCTTGGTGGATATATATGGAAGTTGCCAACTCTCCCCGGGTCACAGGGGAAGGTGGAGGATTTCTTGGAAGCCTTGACCCTTCCTGCCCACCTTCTGGTAGAGGCATAACTGTAATATGGAGGGGCAGACAAAAGGCAGTGGCCAGAATGCTGCTTACCCCTGTCCACCCTGTCCCCCAGGTGGGAGTCAGCAGCCCGGTCTTTGCCGTCAAAGGGCCTGAAACCCTTAACATCTCACATATCCATCAGAGAAGCAGCCAAGGGCCAGAGTTCGTTTCCCCAGAGACAAGCAAGAAGGGGAATAAAAATCCAGATTGTGTTTAAGCTGATCCTCACAGCAACCTGGAGTCCAGCGCAGATAAGATGAACATGACTTTCCAGTTCAACAATTTAACTTGATCACCCCCAGGCTTTGGCAGGTGCTTCTCTCCCTGCCTGGAAGGCCTCTCACCTTCACCTGCTTGCACCTGCCTCTTGACCAATTCCAGCCTGTCTTTCAGATTTTTGAAGGCTTAGAACAGTGAGCATCCTTGACCTTCCAGGCACCAGCAGGCAGGCCCCCACCCAGCAGCGTAATGGCCTTTTCCTTTCCACACCATCCCCTGCCCAAGCAGGGTCCTTGCCTGACATGGACAGGGAAAGCCGCAGCAGGGCATGGTGTAACCATCACACGGATGTCACTGAATACACCCTGGTCATGTAGAATTCAGAGGAAAGCAGGATGCATGAAACAGATCCAAACAGACTTTATACCCATGTGAGTTAATGATAGTTCCTACCAGAACGAAGAGAGAGAAGGGTCCTTGGGCAATTATTTCAGTATGGTCAGTAAGGATCACCCTGTGGCTACAGAAAGTACTTATCATCTCACCATTCTGAGTAAGAGTTTATTTTTTTCCTGGAAGATGGGTCTCCCTATGTTTCCTAGACTGGCCTCTATCTCCTATCCTTCAACAATCCTCCGGCCTCAGTGTCCTTTAGCTTCAACTGACGCCCTAGGCCACTGTGTCCAGCTAACAGTTTCTTGAAGTGAGGGAACATTCTGGAGTTAAGAGTTAAGCCTCAGATGCAGTGGCACTGCCAGTAATCCCAGCAATTTGGGAGGCTGAGGCAGGAGGATCACAAGTTCAAGGCCAGCCTCAGCAACTTAGCTAGATCCTTGTCTCAAAATAAAAAATAAATAAACAAATTAAAGGACTGGAAATGTAGCTCAATGATAAAGCCCCCCTAGGTTCAATCCTCAATACAAAAAAAACAAAACAAAACAAAACAAAACCAGGAGTCCATATTAAGTAATCCTGACTCAATCTGCTGCCCTTTAGAACCTGTCTCTTCCAATACCCCTGAAATTGTCCATCAAGAACACCCAAAGCGGTCGAGGACACCTGCAGGTTGGAGCCAGGTGCACTCAGCTTTACACACACGAAGCTGGATCCCCAGCTTTGCCCTCCCCAGCTGCAGGGCTCTGAGCATATCTGGAGGACTGGTGCCACCTCTCAGGAAGCTGTCCTCCTCAGGACATGAAGGGGCAGGGGTCTCAAAGGCCCCTTGTCTGCTGTGGACTCTGCTTCCACAGGCGCTGGGCATCTTTCTCTCCCCTGTCCGCTTCCTGCTCCGAGTCCCCACTTTCTAAAAGCTATATTAACTGGAAACAGCACTCGCATTTTCAGAGGACCTTGCAAGGAACCATGGCAGTCCTCCCCCAATCAAACCACCTTGCTTGAAAATGTCCAGACCGTGGCTGCTTTCTGCATTTCCCTGGGGGCCAGACTGAACAGAGCAGCCCCTCATCTCAGGTGAGGGAACCCAAAACCTGCTTATGCACCCCTCTCCGTGAAGGCTTTTAGCAGATTCCCTCCCTAGGCACCCAAAGGTGGAAAGCACACAGAGGCTTCCTCCCCTCCTTTATCATTTCCTGTAGTCTAAAAAATGAGAGGAATGCAAACACAGAGGAGATAATGTATTTAAGCACCAGGTAATAAAAAGATTTAGCAAGATTGGCCCTGGGAGCCAGATAAGCCCTGCCACTCCCCTTCCCTGAGTCAGTCTTCCTGTCCAGCCAAGAGCTGCCTGGCTGCTCACTGGGTGTCCCAGCTTCCCTTCCTGCTCCCAACTTTGTCTTTTCCCGGTTCTAAGCCATGACATCATTCCCCCTTGCCC
This sequence comes from Aplodontia rufa, assembly GCA_004027875.1. Lineage (NCBI taxonomy): Eukaryota > Metazoa > Chordata > Mammalia > Rodentia > Aplodontiidae > Aplodontia > Aplodontia rufa. Next base: position 64,844 of record PVKS010003938.1, read on the forward strand.
CCCATTCATTGCTCCCCAACTGGGTTTTCTTTGTTTTGCACTGCTGGGGATGGGATGGAGGGCCCCCACATGCTAGGCAAGTACTACTCCTGGGCTCAAGGGATCCTCCTGTCTCAATCTTCTGAGTAGCTGGGACTCCAGGTATGTGCCACCACAGCCACAAACGACTAAATTGTGGTGGTGGTGTTTTTTTCCTGCATACAAAAGGAAAAAAAAGAAAAACCCAGATCTCACTACCTTAACTTGAAGTCATTGAACCCAATTTTCTTTCTAGTAACTGGCCTGGGACAGACATAACTTCTGCAATGAAAAGAGACAGTAGAAAGCAATGGTTGCTGGGTACAGCGGGGCACACCTGTATTCCCAGTGACTTGGGAGGCTGAGGCAAGACTAGCCTTAGCAACTTAGCAAGACCATGTCTCAAGTTAAAAAATAGAAAGGGCTGGAGATGCAGCTTAGTGGTCGAGTGCTCCTGGATTCAACTTCCATTTCCATACACACACAGAGAGAGAAAAGAAAACAATGGTTATTAGTGGATTTGGGGGCCAGGTGAATGGATGTGGGTTTTAACGTGGTTCAGCTACTTCCTCAGTGCCTCGGTTTCCTCCCATGAACATGGGACTAGCAGTAGTACCCAATCCACCGGGTTGTTGTGAGATAAAAATTAGAACAGGCTTGAAACACTCTTAACTCATCGTCTGGCACCCAGATGGTATTTTCAAAGACGCTAGCTACAGCTGGTGGAAAAGTATATTAGAATTTTCTACTCTACTTATTCTCACTTTATATCATATAATAAGGATTGTCCACATTGTTTTTTCCTACTAAGGCCTGATCTTTTCTGCAGACCCCAGGCTGAGGCTGGGACCCCATAAAGCACTGAGGGCCTATTGAACTGAGTCACTATTTTAAATGGCTGCATAATATTCCACCGAGTTGTTCTGCCCCAACTGAGCTGACCATTGTTGAACACCCTCCCACTTTTGCACTTTTATAAACAGCATTGCTGTCAACATCTCCCCCACACGAGTCCATGCACTCCCCAGGCGAGGGAGAAGAGGAGCTGTCAATTCATACCATCTTTCTGAATAGTCTGAGCATTTCGCTCTCACTTTCTAAACATGTTGCCAGATTGCGCTCAGAAGGGCTGTACCAGATTTACACCGTCGTTGGCAGCATGTGTTTTGATGAGAATTATTTTTCACACTAAGCTACAGTTTTTCTCTGGGATCTGGAATTCTTGCCCTGGCTGGTTCTCCTGCGAGGCACAGAGAGATGTCCGAGTGACAGCCATCAAGAGAGGGGAGTGTCTGGCTGTTCTGCGGCAGGAGGCAGGATGCTCAGGCTGGGAGCGTTTGTCAGCTGAGTGGGGCTGGGGAGAGTCCTGCCCACGCGCTTAAACCCCCAGCTCCCTTCCCAGGTGGGTCCCGCATCCTGCTGTCTAATAATACACTGAGAACCCTGGGTGGATCCGGTCCAGGGGGCCACTAGTAATAGTGACATTATTCCATTCTCACCCTGTCCTGGCACCTTATGCTGGCTTCTTGCAATAAGTCAACCAGTCAATGCTAGAAAGAAAATTCTGGGGAGGTGGGGGACAGGGGAGGTTAGGGAGAGCCCTCTGCTCTTAGAAATCCACACCCCCAGCCCCAGCCCACAGCCACCTCTGAGCACTGCCACTGCCCTTAAACTGTAGCATCCCCTTGGCCAGGTAGCCACGCCAGCCCGCCCGGCCTCCCGCTCTGGGAGTGGCTGTGTTTGCAAACAGCAACGGAAGTTTTGACGCTGCTGATTAACCAGCCTCCCACGGCTCCGCAGTTCTTAGTCACCCTCACAAGGCTTAACTCCTGGCCACCCCACTGACGTTGCCAGTTGCCAGCGTGCAGGTGATGGGGAAGAAGTGAGGAGCATCCCTGTGGCTTTGGTGGCTTCCAGGATGAACTTCCACCCACCCAAGCAACCAGGAAATGCAGCGCCTTGAACGCTAGGGCCAGGGCGGGGATTTAGTTCAGCTCAGCTTTCATCTGCCAGAAGCCATCCGTGGGCCAAGCTCTGGGTTCGACCCTTTACCTGCATCTCTTCCTTTGATCTCAATTCATGCTTACACCATGTGTGGCCAGTATTATTATTTCCATGTTAGAGGTGGGGAAACTGAGGTACTACATTAGGAAAATGGCTGGGGAGCCCCATGAATATGTGGCGAGTCACTCTGGAGGGTGGCTTGGAGTGCTGGAAAAGGTGAGTGTTGCAGAGGAGCCGTGTCCCTGACCCACTGTGTGACCTGGGACAGATATCTCTGCCTCCTCCTGCCTCTCCCTAGGTAACTGAGCATGGTGGACAGTGTGCAGCACTCCAGCCTGGAGGAAGTGAGGACTGTAGTCTCGGGGAAGGAGGAGGCCACGGGAGAGGGAGACCTGCACAGAGGCTGGGCCAGAGCCACTCTGGGATTTGCCTTCTGGGAGTGGGGGGCCCTTCCCCAATCATCCCTCTCTAAGCATCCCTGCTCCAGAGACCCAGAAAGGTGTGTATATGAAGACACCCAAGTACAGGCCCTGGGCCGGCTGACCCCAGCCTCCACTGCTTGCCCTCCTCAGCCGTGGTGCAGGTGCCTGTGCAGGCCTGGGGGATGGGGGAGGTGTGGGAAAGAGGACAGAGCCAGAGCAGGAGGCCCCGCTGCTCACTCAGATGGCCAGCGCATGCCCAGATGCACCCCTGAAAGTATGAGCAGGAAGCCCCTGCTGCTCCTGAGGGGCCCTGCCAGTGGGGACAGTATGTAGCTACCATGGGGGCCAGAGATGGTGAGGTCCTCCCAGAGGCAACGCCAGGCTGTATCCCCAGCTGGGGTGCAGATGCAGGGGACCCATGAAGAGGGCAAAACTGGACAATAAGGGGCAGGAGTGGTGGCTCAGCGGTTACACATGTGCCTGGCATGCGCGGGGATCCAGGTTCAAACCCCAGTACCACGTAAAGAACGAAGTGTCAGAGCAACAAAAGCCACATGAAAACTATATAAAGTGGTGTGGTTTTTTTTTGAGAGAGAGAGGGACAGTGAGAAAGAGAGAATCAATTTTATTTAAAACAAACAAACAACAACAACAAAACCTGGCCAAGAAGAGGCAGGAGCTCATTCCACTCCTGCTAATTGGGCCACTCAGAAGTGGATGAGGAGGATCCCAGAGGAAGTTGGAGGCCCTGCTTCCCATGGAAATCTCGGGCAGCAGGCGACTGAGAACACACGCTGCCAGCCAGGCCTCTGTCCAGCAGGCGCGTCCTCTCACACCTGCCTCCTGGGCAGGCTGCACCAGATGACCTTGTCCTAGGGAACAGAGGGGGTCACCCTTGGAGACTTGAGCTGCCTTCTGAGGATCTGGCCCTGGGTTGGATCCACGTGCCACCCGGCGCCTGCATGGCAGTCATTCAGATTCCACCCTGCTCTGGAGCGACCTCCAGCCTGGCTCCTCGCAGCCTGCACTGCTCACCTCTGCAGCATCAGAGGGAACAGACCTGGGCACCAGGGAACTCAAGGCAGCTTCAGAGCCGCTGCCTGAAGCCCGAACAGATGCTCTCTAGGGCAGAACAGCCGCACGGAGCCTGGCAGAGGAACCTGTGGAGGTGGATGGAATGGGCACCCCTGCCTCATCCCCTGCCACTAGGCGTAGGGAGTGTGAGTGGACCCACTCTAGAGTCCAGTCCAGCTCTTCAACCCCTGCACCACACTGCCTCTCAAGGGTGGTCATGGGGTCTTTGTCCCACACATCACTCCTTAGTGTGCATCCAAGGATTGTCACCCCCTGCCTGCAGACACCCTGCCCGGCCCCCTCTCCAGTAGCCCTTACCTAGAATACCCTCTTGCAGAACCCCGAATTCACCAATGTTCTCACCTTCTTTTTTGTTTGTTTGTTTGTTTGTTTTTAGAAAGAGGGACACTGAGAGAGAAGAGAAAGAGAGAAGCAATTTTTATTTAGTTTTTCATGTGACCTTCATTGCTCCAACACTTTGTTGTGTACGTGGTGCTGGGGTTCAAACCTGCATACTCACCCATGGCAGGCAAGTGCCGTACAGGCAACCCCTGTTCCCACCTTCTTGCCTTGTGCCTCCGGGATGACAGCCCAGGCACCTTGTGAGACCTACCTCCTCTGTGGGGCCCTCCTGACCCTGGACAGTCAGAAGTCCCCAAGACCAACCAGCCCTTGGTTGGTGATCGTTGGGAACTTTTTAGTCTTCCTGATTTAGACTCCCATGCTGTGTGGCTCTGGATAAGGCACTTCACCTCTCTGTACCTCATTGTCCACAGAGGTAATATTTATTGAGCCCTTACTAGGTGCCAGCAATCCTTATAGCCCATTCCCTGAGCACAGTGATTACCTGTAATCCCAGCTACATGGGGAACTGAGGCAGGTGGATCACAAGTTTGAGGCAACTTAGTCCCTTTCTCAAAATAAAAAATGATAAGGTCTGGGATGTAACTTAGTGGTAGAGCACCCCTGAGTTCAGTCCTCAGTACCAGAATAGAAAAATTAAAAAAAGCATCACCACCATTATCGATATTTGCTGTTCTCTCTGCCGCTGAGCCTAGCAGGCCGCGGACACTCAAACTCCACTAAATGCAATTACACATGGAAGCAGGAGGGGCTTGGGCAGGAAGGAGTTCCAGGGTCACCACCCTGTGTGTGCCCCAGAGCCCTCAGGGGTCCCCCTGCCCTGGTGGGGCAGTACCATCTTTGGCACTGACAGTGGTGGCAGTGGACCTGCGGTGGCCTGCTTGCACTTCTCCATCAACCCTGTTTTCGCCCACAGAAAACAGACTCTGTCCCAAGCAGCCTGCAAAGTGACCCGGGAAGCTGTGACCAAGCTTCAGGGATCCCGTGAGGCATTCGTGCACATTTGTAACCGGAGCAGATTCTGGGTTGTTTTTGCCAGCTTCAGGCCACAGGGACGGAAAGCCCTGCATCTCTGTGCCTGCTCCAAGCTCCAACCAGTCCCAGTGTTTTTGAGGATATTTGACCCCTCCAAACCTCTCCCACAAGCCCAAGGGGCTGTTTTCAAGGTTCTCTGCCATCACCTCAAACCTGGCTGGGCTGGGCCCACATCCACACCTGGCCTTCTACCAGGATGCCCTCCAAAGCCAAGGCCAACAGTCGAGTCCCGCCTCCCAGGGAGGCCGAAAGTGCCTCCCATGGGTGCTGCACGGGAGGCTTGGAAACATAGGCTAAGATTTCTGCACGACTCTGTACTTGGAGCCCCGGCAGAATGGGGAGACAAGGTTTGCTCCCTCGACTCCACGCCACCACAGCTCCTCCCACAGCAACGCTGCCTGCCTGGGTGGCATCACCGAGTTCTTCTTTCTCACCACGGAAACCCCAAATACCCCCAGACTCCTCTCCTTCCGCTCTCTACCGCAGGCACACATTCAGGGATTGGCACCTGGATGAAATCTGAGCCCCATGGGCCCCAGTGGCCAAGGCTGCCCCTGCTGTAAATGGACATTACTTAGCTGGGGTGAAGTCTTCAGGAGTCTTGTTCCCTTTCTCCCTGAGATCTTGGTCTCCTTAGTCCTGATAGAAACTAGAGGCCAGAACTAGGCACTCACGGGAAAGGAGGCTGCTCAACACTTTCCCCAGAAGATCAGAGCCATTTGATCTGCTGCTTGTATTTAATCAAGAAATATGTCTGAGCTGTTGGGGAGAGGAGAGGAAAGACAGCCTCTGTTCTATATATATAATTTGTAATAGGGATTGAACCCAGGAATGCTTAACCACTGAGCCACATCCCCAGTCTTTTTTAGTTTTTATTTGGCTCATTTGCTGAGGCTGGCTTTGAACTTGTGATCCTCCTGCCTCAGTCTCCCGAGTTGCTGGGATTACAGGTGGGCACCACTGAGTCTGGCTGAGAGCCCCCATTCTCAAAAGCTGACCCATTCATAGGTGAGAAAACTGAGCCCCTAGAAGTAAATAGTCCAAGGAAAGTACCAAAACCAGGTATTCTGAGACAGAGGAGAGTGGAAAGAACTCACTTAAACCCAAACCATGATGATCCTTGACCCCAACCCAGGAGGGGCCACAAACCCCAGAGGAAGTCGGGAAAGGGAGTCAGATCTTTCATCCTCCAATGTCAGGGGATGCCAAGAGCCCGCCTCTCCCTCCCTCCCTCTTGAGGAAGGCGTCGGAGACCCACTTTTGGTCTCCAAACAGGAGCTGGGCAGAGAAACAAGGGTTTTGGCCGCCACTGGGGAAATCTGGGCTCAGATCCGCCGGCATGAGTCATGGGCCTCGCCAGCCAACAGCCGACGTTCCATTCCGTCTGCGCCTTACAAAACCACGGCAGGCTGTGGAGTGACAGCCGGCTGCCAGGTGTCGAGGAATGCTGTTGCCAGACAGGTTGCGGAGGCAGCTGCGAGCTGTGCTCCAGAAAGCAGCAGGGGCTGCAGCCAGGGCCCCTCCTCACCGCAAGGACACACCGAGGACCCCACAACCTCAACATCAGCCCTTGCCCAGAGTGACTGAAGTCAGCCACCACTCCTAAAGCAGCCACCTCCTCCAAGCCAGGGCTAAGAGAAGACCATGGCTTGGGGCAGCCATCCCACTCCACCCCCAGCAAGACTTGGGGCCAGGGAGGTTAAAGGGCTTTCGGCCCCTGACAAGCCTGCATTCACCACTGACCTACCTGGAACCATAAATAAATTTATGGCAACAAGGACACTGAAGAAGAAATTAGGAAATCTGTCCCTTTCACAATATCCTCCAAAAAAATAAAATGCGTAGGCATAAATCTCACAAAGGATGTCAAGGACCTATACAACGAAAATTATCGAACTTTAAAAAAAAAAGAAATTATAGAAGATCTGAGAAGATGGAAAAACATTCCATGTTCATGGTTAGGTAGAGTCAATATCATCAAAATGGCCATTTTACCCAAAGCCCTATCCAGATTTAATGCAATCCCCATCAAGATACCAACGTCATTCTTCATGGATATAGAAAAAGCAATACTTAAATTTATACGGAATAACAGAAGACCCAGAATAGCCAAAACATTACTCAGCAAGAAGGAGGAGGCAGGAGGCATCTCAATTCCTGGCCTGAAATTATACTACAAGGCTACAGTAACAAAAACAGCATGGTATTGGTGCCAAAACAGAATGGAAGACCAATGGAATAGAATAGAGGATTCTGAGATGAACCCGCATACCTTTAACTATCTGATATTTGATAAAGGGGGCAAAAGCACAGTGTGGAAGAACGATAGTCTGTTCAACAAATGGTGCTGGACAAATTGGACAGCCATACGTAGACAACTGAAATTGTATCCTTACCTTTCACCCTGCACAAAACTTAAATCAAAATGGTTCAAGGATCTGGATATTAAACCAGCGACTCTACAATTGCTTGAAACAGAAGTAGGATCGACATTACATGACATAGGGGTCGGCACTGCCTTCCTTAACAGCACTCCCATGGCACAAGCAGTAAAATCAAGAATAAATGCATGGGATGCAATTAAACTAAAAAAGCTTTTGCACAGCTAAAGAGTCTTAAGAGAGTCAAGATTCTCAAGAGAGAACCTACAGAATAGGAGAAAATTTTTCCCTGCTACACCTCGGACAGAGGGCTAATATCCAGAATATACAAAGAACTCAAAAAATTAAATACCAAAACCACAAATAACCCAATTAATACATGGGGTTTGGAACTAAAAAGAAGCTTCTCAACCGAGGAAGTCCAAAAAGCCCATAAACATATGAGAAAATGCTCTACATCACTAGCAATAAGAGAAATGCAAATCAAAACTACACTGAGCTTTCACCTCACTCTGGTCAGAGTGGCAAAAATGAAGAATACAAACAATGACAGGTGCTGGAGGGGCTGTGGGAAAAGAGGAACACTGTTATGTTGCTGGTGGGACTGCAAACTGGTACAGCCACTCTGGAAAGCAGTGTGGATACTCCTCAAAAAATTAGGACTGGAACCACCTTATGACCCAGCTATCCCACTCCTGTGTATCTTCCCAAAAGAGCTAGAATTGACTTACTATAGAGATACAGCTTCATCAATGTTTATAGCAGCTCAGTTTACTATAGCTAAATTATGGAACCAACCCAGATGCCCCTCACTTGATGAATGGATCCAAAAACTATGGTACATATATAAAACGGAATACTACTCGGCTCTTAGAGAAAACGATATTATGGCATTTGCAGTCAAACGGATGGAGATAGAAAAAAAATTTTGCTAAGTGAAGTATCCCAAATGCAGACTCAAGGGTCGAATGTTTTCTCTCATTTGTGGAAGCTAGAATTTAAGTGGAAACAGTACGCTAGATGGCTAACCTAACAATTACCTCAACATGTATGAATTCTTACATGATCATGGGGAACTGTGCTTAGGTTCCTGGGGGACATAGGGAGAGGATAGGGTGGGGAAAGGGAATAGGAAGGACATCAAGGTGACCAGAGGGGGGTAGTATGGGGGAATCTAATCTGAAGGGAACCTCCGACTTCCACGAGAAGTCCAATTAACTTGGGGCTTAAGTAGAGTGAAACATGGAACCATGGGGAACCCAAAACGGGGGAACTATGGTCTGGCACCAGTATTGGTTTGTTCTGTCATTACACTGCTGTTCTTGATTGTTTGATGATGAACCCCTCCTACTTGTAAGACCCTGTTTATTGAATAAAAAAAAAGGAAGGGTGACAACTAATACTGGCAAGCCCTTACACAGCACTCACTGTGGCCATGCATGGAATTGCAGCACTGAGCACCTCGAAGGACTATCAAGCATATTAGCTTCCTGCAGCTGCTGTAACAAAATGACCACAAACTGGATGCCCCAAAACAACAGCAATGGGGGACCCGGAGCGGTTGCTAAGTGGTTGGAGTGACTGCGTGAAGACCCAGGTTTGAACCCAGCACCACATACACAACTAAGTGTTGGAGAAACAAAGACCAGATGGAAAAATAAATAAAATTGATTCTCTCTCCCTCCCCTCCACCTCTCACCATACCTCTCTCTTAAAAAAAAAAACATCAGAAATGTAGCTGGGGTGCTCTAGTGCATTCCTGTAATCCCAGCTACTTGGGAACTGAGGCAGGAGGACTGTAAGTTTGAGGTTAGTCTTGGCAACTTAGCAAGACCCTATCTCAAAATGAAATTTAAAAGTGGGGAGGTGGGCTGGAGCAGTGACTCAGCAGCATCGTGCTTGCCTGGCATATGCGAGGACCCGGGTTCAAACCCCAGCACAACGTACACAACATCATGTTGTAGCAATGAAAACCAGATGAGAAACTAAATAAAGTTGATTCTCTCTTTCTCCCTTTTTGTCCCTCTCTCTCTTAAAAAAAAAGTGTGGGTGTGGGGAGGAAGGGGATTGGAGATGTAGCTCAGGGGTTACAGTGCCCCTGAATTCAATCCCCAGCACCAAAACCAAAACAACAGAAAAGAAAAAGCAATATAAATGTACCCTCTCATTTCTAGAGGCTGGCACACATGCAAGTCTTCTCTGAAGACTCTAGAGAAGAAGCCTTCCTTGCCTCTCCGGGCTGCTGGTGGCTACTGGCATTCTTGGTTTTCCTTGGCTTGCAGATAGAGCACCCCAATCCCCGTCTCTGTCTCACACGCTTCTCCTCTCTGTACATCTGTCCAGATTTCCATCTTCTGAGAAGGACATCAGACGAACTGCATTTAAGAGCTCTCTCTAATCCAATCTGACCTCTGAATGCATCTGCAAACACCTGGCTTCCCCGTGAGCTCCTATTCGCAGGTTCTGGATGGGCAGGATGGGCGTGGCACTCAACCCAACGTCTCACATACGATCCTCGCAACCAGACCGCTACTGCTTTCATCCCCATCTTACAAATAAGAGACTCAGAGAGGTTAAGCTAGCTACTCACCAGAAGTCGCAGTCAGGGCTGGGAATCTAGCTTCTCTTATTCTAGAACCCTGACTACATTGTCCCACACATCATTATCACCTTCAGTCACAGGAGCAGGGCAGTTCATCCTTCACCAAGGGGCCTGGTTTACAGTTTAGAAATAAACAGTGGTCTCATTTCATTAGTAAACCAAGTTCGCATAGCTAACAAGTAACAGGGTTTTATTTTATTTTATTTTGTTTGTGGTACTGGTGGTGCTCTAATACTGAACTACATCCCCTGCTCTTATTTTTATTTTGAAACAGGGTCTTACTAAATTGCTGAGACTGTCCTCAAACTTGTGATCCTCCTGCCTCAGCCTCCCAAGTTGCTGGGACGACAGGTGTGCGCCTTGGTGCCTGCCTGACTAGGAGGTCTCCTTCACCCCAGGTCCAGTACACTTCAGAAGAGATCGAACGGACACATCTCAAGGCTTTACTGAGCTAGCAGCGGCTATTTGCCTTGTGTGATCATTGGCAATGTTGTGTTTACTGATAACACCCACTTCAGCTTCACCTGCCAAGCTCACAAAAGGTACGGCAATCTGCGGCTCTAATTGACCTCCTCGGTCCTCGCAGGGCAGCTGTTCCAGTGGTTACAAAGTAGAGAAAATCCAGGTTGAGAATCCATAAGTTCTTACAGCTGGAGCTGAGCAGGGCAGTGGGGAGACAGCAGATGGAGTGGGTGCGGTTCCTTCAGTGCTCCCAACGAGGAGGTGTGAGATGCAGATGCTGCCCCCCATCTACTGGGCCTGGCTCCAGGCAGAGTCCAGCATTTTCTCCCTTAATTCTCACAAGGGCCCCACCAAGAAGGTGACATCCATTTCTCCAGATGATGAAACTGAGGCTTCAGAGAAGCTCATTCTGGGGGCTGGAGGCCAAGCCAGGACTGGCCAACCCCAGCTCTGTCTGGTCTTGGTCTACTACAAGGACATTGTGGAGGGCTGGAGGTCCCTGAACAGAAGGCCAAGGGAGGACTGAAGAGAGAGGACAGGAATGGAGATCAGGAGACCAGGGCAAGCCTGGAGCTGTGTGGGTCAAGGGAGGAGGGGGTGACTTGGCACAGGGAGGTGGGTGGGACCACCCATCTGGACCCTGCCACATGGCAGCCATAGTCTTAACACATAAAGGGGAACTGCCTCACCTTCCAAATTTAAAAGCCACAGTGGTGACCGGCGTGGTGGCCCACGCCTGTAATTCCAGACTTGGGAGGCTGAGGCAAGAGGATCGCAAGTTCAAAGTCAGCCTCAGCAACTTAGCGAGGACCTGTCTCCAAAATATAGAAAGGGCTGGGGATGCGGCTCAGTGGTTAAGCACCCCCAGTGGCTTTCCATGGACCTGCCAACAGAACCCAAAGTCCTACTGTCCTCAACAAGGTCCTCTGAGGCTGGTCCAATGACCACACCAGCTCAGCTCAGCTCCAGCCACTCAGAGCTTCCTCTTGCTCCCCAAATATGCCACCAGGCCCTTGTGCTATTCCCACTGCCCACAGTGCCATTCCCAGCACTCTGCATGCTGGGTCTGGGAGAGCAAGGCCCAAGCGGAAGGACAGGAAGTGCTGGGACAGCAGAGGGGGCAGCTGGGGCTCAATCCAGGAGGACGTCCTGGAGGAGAGTGAACAGATACAGAGGGAGGACGCCCTGCCCCTGGCTGCCTCAGGCACACAGGACCAGGGTAGAGCCTCTTAGTCCACATCATCCTCCCTAGCCCATACTAACTTCTTGGATTAGGAGGCAGAAGTTTCAGACTCAAAGGTGAGTTTTCACCCTGTCATCCTCTGGGCCCATTTGCTGGATTCCCAAGTGCCTAACTGCACCTTATTTTCCGCAGGACTGGGCAAAGCAAAAGGGCAGTCTTCTGCCTCCAGGTTCCTGAAGGGAGGGCTAAGGACCTGCAGGGCAGTTTGCTGACCTGAGTGTTCCAGAAGTTAAAAGAAACAGTGCTTGCAAGATAAATCACCAAAAACATTTCCCAGGGCACCACAGCCGGTGATTAAGAACGTATGTGCTGGGGTTAAGATCAGGGCCACCTCTCGTCTCACTGATCCTCCCTGAGCCGGTGCAGAAGGAGACAACCCCTCAGTGTGCAGCAGGTGTTGCTGAAGGTTGATGGGTTAATGCACGCAGAGGCCTGGGGCACAGTAGGTGCTCAGTGCATCTGGCACCTTTTTTTCTTTTTTTCTTTTAAGAGAGAGAGGGACAGTGAGAGGGAGAGAGAGAAAGAGAGAATCAATTTTACTTAGTGATTCGTTTTAGCTGCTCACTTACTTCAATGTGTACCTGGTGTTGGGGTTCGAACCTGTGTCCCTGCACATGCAAGGCAAGTGCCGAAACCACTGAACCACCGCTCCAACCTCATGTGGCACTTCTTAGCACCGGTTTTGTGCCCAGGCACTGCTAGAGGCTCCTTCATTCTAAGAACTCATGGCCTGGCCTCTTCAGAAGTGTCAATGTCAATGAACTACACAGAAAACCTCAGGGACTGCTCCAGGTTGAAGGAGCCTAGAAAGAGACATGACAACTGCTCGCAAAACCTGAGTTTGGGTTTCCTTTTGCCTGAGAGGACATTCTTGGGACAATTGGCAAAATCCCCGTGTAGTCTGTAGATTAGATAATAATGTTGTTTTGACATTGATTTCCTGACTCTGATCATTGTACACTGGTTGTAAAAGATGATATCTTGTTTTCAGGGAACACACATTGATGTATTTAAGGGGAAAGAGGCCCAATGTCTGCAACCTGTTGAATAGTTAGCTCAGAGGGAGAGGAAACAAAAAAAAAAAAAGATAATGTGCAGGTAGTAAAATGTTAACACTTGGGAAGAAGATGCAGGCCTGTAATCCCAGCCGCTCCGGAGGCTGAGGCAGGAGGATCACAAGTTCAAAGCCAGCCTCAGCAACTTAGCAAGGCCCTAAGCAACTTTGTGAGACCCTGTTTCAAAATAAAAAAGGGGCTGGGGATGTGGCTCAGTGGTTAAGTGTCCCTGGGTTCAATCCCTAGCATTGCAAAGTAAATGAAGTAAATAAATAAAAGTCATACACACACACACACACACACACACACGTTACCTTCAAACCATGTGTATAAGGTATATATAAAACAAATGGATTTGTTGTGTGGTCTCGGCTCCAACCCCAAAAGTTCTCATTATGCATATGCAAATGTTCCAAAATTGTGACATTTGAAACACTATTGGTCCCATGCATTTTGGTTAAGGGATCTTCAACCAGCACATGAATGCTTTGGGTGCATAACGAGCCTCAGGTTGTTCACATGGGGCTCCCTGCTGGGGAGGGGGTGGGGGTAGTGCCATGAAGGCTATAGGCCTAGGCCAAGGACAGAGTGGACAAGAGCTGGGCCATCAACTTCCTGGCAAAATAAGGTGTTCTCTGCAGAAAACAAGATTTGCAGGTGGTCAGACAGCTCTGGGCTCAGATGGTCACTGAGACCCTGTGGGTGGAAGGAAGCAGGTAGAGAGGAGGCCACCCCACCCCACCAGTGCCTCCTGACCAGGCCCTGGCTTGGCCTCAGGCAAACAGTTAACCTAATCTCCAGCCCATGGGGCCCATGCTGCAACTGGATGAATGAACTGCGGTGGCCCAGGAATGTCCTCACAGTGCAACTCAGCCCAGCCGGCCTGGCAGGTTGCTGGCCTAGCCCTTGTGGCCATCTGAGGCTGCTGTGGCTCACAGATGACCTCCTGGGGACTTCCCTCCGCACCTGGGTGAGGCAGAGAGGCACTACCGTCAGTCTCATGAGTCACCCTCCGCTTCCCTCCCCTACAAACGCAGGACGGGCGTCTGTGCTACAGCAAGACTCTGGCTTGTCCCCAGCCTGGAAGGGCTCCCAGGAGGGAGAGTGGGGTTTGCACATCAGCTTTGGGCTCCATTCATGAAAGCCGAGAGCCATGTGATTACGAGCGTGCATGCGGCAAGCTGTTAAACACCGGGCGGGCGGGAGGACGCCACTCCACTTAGCACCCGCAGCCCCCGCAGGGCCAGCTGTGACTCAGACTTTGACCTCGTGCTGCCTGCTTAATTTAGAGCAGTGGCAGCTGCCCCCCAAATTAGCTGCCCTGCTCAGCCTCCGTCCTCCTGTAGCTCGCAGGCCTCTGTCTGCTTGGGCTCTTTGAAAATCAAGTGGGCGCCTTGCACCGGGAAGCTTTGCTGTTTGTTTTTCAGCCACCCGTGTTCAAATAGCACCAACTGTGGTGAAAAGTCACTCTCCTCCTCCCCCTAACCTCTGAACACCACTGCCACCAGGGCCAGCAGGTCCTTCCCAGGCATGGTCCCCATTGATTAGTTCACACTAAGAGATGGCTCCGTCCCCCTACAAGTGTGAGCACACTTCACGCTGTCACGCACTTCATTTTCAGGCTACTCTCCAGGGAAGCCCTCCACAGCACACACACCGACGAGCTTCCTCCCTCCCTCCCTCCCTTTTTGGCAGCGATGGGGATCGAACCCAAGGCCTCGCACATGCTGGGCACTCTCTACCACTGAGCTACATCCCTGGCCATTCCTTTTTTTTTGAGACAGGCCCAGGCTGGCCTCAGACTTGCAATCCTCCTGCCTCAGCCTCCCAAGCAACTGGGATTACAGTTATGCACACACTTCTAGTAGCTGTGTTTCTTTCAAAGAGTGAATTTAACCAGTTCCCTGCTATGAATAATTGAGTTCTTTCTAATCCCTTGCAACCGCAATGCTTCTAGGAACATTCTTACACCTGGATCTTTATTCTCAAGAGTAGTAGCAGGTATTCCTAGAAGTGGAACTGCTAACATTACCATCTTTATATTTATTTATTTGGTGTTGGGGTTTGAACCCAGGGCCTTGTGCTTGCCCCCAGTATTATCATTTTTAAATTTGAGAATTGAATGAAAAATAAGAAAAAAAAAAGCCTATGGGGGTTTTTTTGTTTGTTTTTTGTTTTGCATTCAATATGTAGATGGAGGCTCACAGACTCCACATTAAGAAGCCCTAAAAGAGCCAAGTGTGCTGACACACATACACCTGTAATCCCAGCAACCTGGGAGGCTGAGGCAGGAGGATCACAAGTTCAAGGTCAGCCTCAGCAATTTAGCAAGACCCTAAGCAACTCAGTGAGACGCTATCTCAAAATAAAAAAATAAAAAGGGCTTAGTGGTTAAGCCCTAGGTTCAATCCCTAGTAACCTCTTCCCCCAGAAATTAAAAAAAAAAAAAAATAGAGTCTTGGAAGAGAGAGCTAGAGCTATATAGGAAAAGTTTGTCTGACCATTACTTTGGTGAGGGCGTTTGGCTTGGTCCTTACACAGGAAGCCGCCAGTTGGTTCTCTTGTCACCGTTGGTGGAGGTGGGGTTCAGTTCCGATTCCAGAAGTCAGATCCTTCATCACACTCCACTGCCGGGGTTCACACCTCTCACAGACATCACGCTCCCTGACCTCGGACTCCCAGGATGAAGCTGTCTCTGTCGCGCAGAAATGCTGGGCCACAGCTGCTGCTTGTCACGGCGCTGACATCTGGGGTCCTGGGGGCCCCTGCACAGCTGCCGTCTCAGGGCTGTGAAATTGGACCCTGCTCAACGACGGCTCCGGAGCTCACACGTGCAGTCAGCCTTTAATATTTTATACCAGCAAGGACTCAGGTTAACGAAAGCCACTTGAGGGAAGCACAGTTTGAAAGCACAGACTCCCTCGTCCACATTGGCCTGGGGAACCAAGTCGCACTACAGGGATTCCACGGGGGAGGCTAAGTGGCCGTCAGCCTGGGCCCAGCAGGCTCAGGTCTGACTGCAGCGCCCTCGGAAGCCAGGAGCTTCCCTTGGCCACGTGCCCAGCTGGCTTGGTGTCCGAGGCTGCCTACCATGAAGACACTGCAGGACTCTGCCTGACCATCTGCTGGGCCATTCACCTGTGAAGCCTCAGTTTGCACAAACCCGGAGTTGAGCCAAAGAGTGGCCTGGCATGGCGGACGCACTGGACACCGATAGTCTCTTCCTGCTCCTTTTCCCTCTACGTTCCCGGAGCGCAAACCCTCTCCAGAGCCTCACGCTGCCCATGTGATGCCTCCCAGTGACTTTCAGAACCTCCCTGGTGACATGGAGGTTCTGACGTCATCTGCTTGGGCTTCAGAACCATGAGGCCTTCGGTGACAGGAACCCCTCCTGAGCTACTCCTTCCAGTGAGCAGAGAACGTGTCTCTCACCCTTTGGAGAGGAGGGGACTGAGAACTCCCCTTTCTGGAACTCCGTGTCAGTTCTAGAAGGTTCTGTCTTGAAGGTTGAAGCCATTTTGACACTTGTGACTTATATACCAAGAAAAAATAAAATTAGAACCTGGATCTGCTTAGAGGACTCCCTGCACACCAGATGCTGGTTGGAGCACCTTATTCCACCCAATGACACCTCAAGGCAAGTTCTATTATTGGTGCCGTTTTCAGGTGATGGAACTGAGGTAGGGAAAGGTGGGATGCTTGCTCAAAGTCACCTGCTCGGAAGTAGGAGGGCTGGGGTTCCAACCTGGAGCCTCCCACGCTGCCCACCTCCCCATGCAGAGGCTTTTCCGTGAGCGGCCTCCAGAAGGGACAGTGGAAGAGAAGCAGCACCACACTCCTCCTCCCACGACCTTCCTCCTCACGAGCACCTGTCACCATGCAAGAGCTTCATCTGGTGTCACCTTTGTGACAGCCCCACGAGGTCGGGAGCCTGCTGAAGTCCCTTTCCCAGTTGAGGAAGCCCACGTGAAGCACCCTGCCCAGTCAGGCAGCGGCAGAGCAGGGATGGGGCCCGGGGCTGTGCCATCTTCACAGCCCTCTCTGGGCAGGGCATGTGGCGGCCCGTGTGCAGAGGGCCCTGAGAAAAAGGAGTGAGCCGGTAAGACCAAGGCAGCAACGTGGGCGGCAGGAGGGAGGCTTGTGCCAAAGCTCCCCTCGGTCTCTGCCAAGATCTGCTGGTATGGTCTAGCTGAGGGTGGAACCCCAGAAGAGACTGCTTGGGCGGGGGTCTGAGCCTGGCTTCTTGCCCCAGCTCTGCCCAGGCAGATCCAGGCTCTTCACAGACCTGAGGAGTCCCTGAGGACCCCCTGGCACTAATGCCTTGTGATACAAGAGAGGGGAGCAGGGTTGACAGCACACACCCTTGCCATCGGGTCCTTTCAGCCCCCTTCCAGGGGAGGCGCTCAGCCAGCCCTCCACGCACACCCCCTCGCCCCCAGCAGAGCACCAACGAGATCCTAGAGTCACAGGCTGCCTCTGGGCTACCACTTGCTATGGATTAAAGCAGACTCCGTCACTGTACCCACTGTACACATGAGAAGACTGAGGCACCCAAGGGCAACTTGCTCAAGGTCACCACAGACCACACACAAGGCCAGCTTACAACGCCTAGGGCCCCTAATGACTTTAGGGGCCCAGGGAAACGGTTCAACTACACTAAAATTCAAAACAGGGGAAAACAAACTTTTAAGTTGAAGAAAAATATATATAACAGGAATATATTCATCTTTATGCCAATAGAGCAGTACAATATATTTAAAATTTTTGCATTTTTTTTTTTTTATTTTTTAAAGAATCAACTTTATTTAGTTTTTCACATGGCCCTAGTTGCTCCAACAACACTCAGTTGTGTACATGGTGCTGGGGTTTGAACCCGTGTCCTCGTGCTTGCCAGGCAAGCGCCGAAACCGCTGAGCCACCGCTCCAGCCCCTTTGCATGTTTTTTTAAAGAGAGAGAGGGACAGTGAGAGAGAGGAGAAAGAGAGGGAGCGAAAGAGAGAATCCGTTTTGTTTAGTTTTTCACGTGGCTTTCATTGCTCCAACACTTCATTGTGTATGTGGTACTGGGGTTCGAATCCAGGTCCTCGCGCATGCCAGGCAAGCACTGTAACCACTGAGCCACCACTCCAGCCCCAATTTTTGTTTTTTTTTTTTAAAAGGAGGAAGGAACTCGTAAATGCTTATGGAAGTTACCAGTCACAAGCAGAACTTGAACTCAGAGCTGTTCCTTCCAAAGGCCGTGCTTGTCCTGCAGCCTCTCCTCAGCATCTAAGGAGCCAACCAAGGCAAGCTGTGGGAGCTGAAGAGGCTACACCTGTCCCTGGGAGAGTCACAGCCGGAAGAGACACTCAGCCATTGGCACTTGCCCGGCTGGCTACGATCCCCGGCGGGCAAGCAGCCCAGGCTCAATTCCTGGGAGCAGAGAAACCATGTTTTGGAAGAGCCATTCATAGAGAGAAAGCAGAGAACAAAGAGCCAGGGCAGGTGCTTGCCCCTAAGCCAAACCATGTAGAGAAGAGTCATAAAGATTGTCTGGAAGAACATTCCAACTTTTCTTCTTACTTGAAAGAAAATGACACACAGCCTCCACCATGGGAATTCTGTCTTTGAAAGTCCAGGAATAGCCCACGTAGACAAAGCACCAGCTTTGGAGGCTGGTGAGCCCACACTCTGCTCTTTGCTGTGTGACCTTGAAAATGTTACTTGATCTCTCTGATTCCATTTTATAACATGGGGATTACAGCAAAGCCAGCCCCACAGAGGTGCAATGAGAACTGGCTGAGATGAAATGTTTTCTACATAGTAAAGTCATTGCAATGACAAAAATCCAAAAGAATATTCATTTATTTGTTTGAGAAATAAAGACAAAAATTGATTCCAACATCCCCAGGGCCTTAAGCAGTTGATAAATTTGGAGAAGCCACAGAAGCTGTAGTAACGGGGGTCACTCCAAGAGGTCGACCTCTTGCTCCCTCCAGGTCTTTGAGTTTGGAGAGGTGGTCTTGATCTTGCTAATGAAAGAGGAGCCTCGCCTTCAACTAAGGCGTCACTAGAGTCAGAAATTCATCAGCCAGGTGACTTGGTGACTCATGCCACACTTGAGCCTTCCAAGTCCAGGATTACTCAACCTGAGGCAGAAACCGTGAAATGAGAGCAAGGGCTGGAGAAAGAGCAGATTGAGGGTCCTA
This sequence comes from Aplodontia rufa, assembly GCA_004027875.1. NCBI lineage: Eukaryota > Metazoa > Chordata > Mammalia > Rodentia > Aplodontiidae > Aplodontia > Aplodontia rufa. The sequence continues at coordinate 83,691 of PVKS010003938.1, forward strand.
TGCAGGACAGCAGCTGGAGATTCAGCAGGACTGTCCCCAAGGCTCAGTGCTAGAGTGACCAGTGGGAGGCACAACCCTGCCAGCCCAGGAGGGGAGCTTCTCAAGGTGCCCCAAAGGCTCTTGGTAGTGGGCAGCCTCCTGCCATGACAGCACCTCCCTACCTGGAACCCACGTCCCAGAGCAACACCTGGCGACGTCATCCACACGCAGCTCCAGACTGAGTGGGTCTGGAAATTCTGCATTTCCGACAAGCTGCTGGCCTGTGCTGATGAAGCTCAGAGCAAAGCGGCTGTCAGCTTTCCTCCCGGCCCAGGGACACCCTGGGCTCCCTCCTCCCAGAAGCCCGGCTCAGTTTCACTCATAAAGTGGGAATTAAGGAAACAGCAGCACTGCTATAAACTGGATCAGTTGGGATTAGGTGGGGAGCAGAGGGTGTAAACATGAATTCAGCGGCCTGGTTGGGAGGCCAAGGTGGAGGATGGCAAGTTCAAAGCCAGCTGGGCACCTTAGCAAGACCCTGTCTCAAGATAAAAATAAAAAGGGATAGGGATGTAGCTCAGTGGTAGAGGAATTGCCTAAAATACACAGCCCCAGAAAGCAGAATGATTTATTGAAAGGTTAATTTTGTTTTAATCCCAGCGTACCCCCTCTACATACTCCTTTTAGGCAGGTGCCAGGACCCCCAGGACTGGGGACTGAATCCAGGGATGCCCTTACCACTGAGCTACATTCCTCCACCTTTTATTTTTTGAGACAGGATCTCACTAAATTGCCAAAGCTGGCCTCAAACCTGTGGTCCCTCCGTGTTGCTGGGGTTGCAGGCACGCTCCACCATGCCTGGCCCCTTGGTGCCTTCTCGCACAGAGATTTTAAATTACAACTAGTTATAAAAATCAAATATGTCATTTTAAAAACAGAAGGCTCCAGATAAATAAAGCCCAGCCGTCTCTCAACACCCTGGCTTCTAGTTGGCACTTTAAGGATTCCCTGCTTATGTTTACAGAAAGAATATATATATATTTTTTTAAATTTACAGTGCTGGAGATTATACCTGCATCTTGTGCAAGCTAGGCAAGCATTTTACCACCATTACTTCCAGCCCCAGAAAGCTTTTTTTTTTTTAGAAAGAGGTTACAGTGACAGAGAAAGAGAGAAGCAATTGTTTTTATTTTTTTTTTAATTTTTCATGTGTTGGACACTTTGTTGTGTACGTGGGTGCTGGGGTTGGAACTCGGGTACTCGTGCATGCCATGCAAGCGCTGTAACCACTGAGCCACCACTCCAGCTCAGAAAGCTGTTTTTAATGAGGGATTTCTGCAGAATTGTCTTGGATTGACTCTTCTTTTTATAAAAATGTAAGTCCAGGGGTCCAGGATGGCAGAAAGGACAGTGGCTCTCCTTTTGCATCCTCTTGCAAGAGGTGACTGGGGATCCTGGGGAATAATAAAGATATAAAGGGGGAACTTGGGGGCCTTCAGCCTCCCTATCAGTGCCACCAGGTCCTAACTGGAACATAGCATAGCCACCACATGCTACAGATGCAGAGCCCAGCTCTCTGGTGGACATTCCCACCCACAGAGACAAGCCCCGCACTGGGGAACAGGGGTATGCATCCCACGGAAGCAGCCCAGCAGGGATAAAACTGAGAGAGGCCCAAGCACGCTCTGCCTGGAAGTGGTCCCCAGAAGTCAGGGCACCCTCGGTGTCAGCATCAGAGACCGTGACAAGCACGTGGAAGAGCAGAACCCCTGCCCCCGATTTCCAGTGAGTTCCTCATTCTAGTGACACCTGGGAAGGGGACAAGCTCTAAACGTACTGACAAGGAATTTAAAGTCAGGTTGCTCCAAGGGAATCTGGGGTCAGACCCAGGGAGCATCAGTTACAGCTTTTAAAGCGGTACCAAATCCACTGCATGTGTTTAATGATATTCCACATTGAGGAACGCATTTACCATTTCAAAAGTAACCCATGGGGGCTGGAGCGGTGGCTTGGCGTTATGGCGCTTGTCTTGCATGCCCTAGTACTCAGTTTCGAGCCCCAGCACCATGTACACAACAAAGTGTCAGAGCAACGAAAGCTCTGTGAAAAAATAAAGTTGATTCTTTCTTCTCTCTCTCTCTCACTGTCCCTCTCTCTTATTTTTAAAAAAAAAAAAAGTAATACATGTCCCATAGTTTGGGAACATGTTATCAAACTGTTTGAAGAAAGGAAAATTGCTAAAGTTTACCATCTGTGGGAATAATCTCTTTGAGCTGTTTCTTTGAGGAGCCATTCTTGATTTTAACTGTTCTAGGCCTAGGGAACATAAATGTCACCCTGAGCAAACTGCACTCCCTGGCATCTTTTAACATTAAAAAAAAATTACTGCGAAGTTTATATACATTCTATAGTTCATTCATTATTCAGCAGAATATGCACTTTGATCCTTTTTTAAAAATGATAAATTCTGAAGTGTCTGAGATAAAAAATACCTCTGGGTTCCATTCAGAGTGGGTGTGACCTGCTGGTGTCTCCCCACTGCCCAGACTGCAGCAGCCGGGATGGATGAGCAATACTCCCCTCTGCTGCTCAAGTCCCTCCCCAGCGGGGTGGATCTGGGAACCCTAGGAGATACCTGGAGGTGCCTGTGAAATTCAGGAGGGGAAAATAGAGGCGATACAAAACTTCAGGCACTTTCCTCCTTGCCAAGGTTGGCCGACTCCCCGCAGGCCCCTCCACCCAGTGAGTAAGAATGAGAGATTCCTTCTTTTGTTCTAGGGACAGTCATGAGAGAGATGTTGCCTCTTCCCCCAAGGGGTTTCAGGATAGTTGAGGAGTTGTGACAGGTGATTTCATTTTTAAAAAGCTGAGGATTGAACCCAGGTCCTGAGAATGCTAAGTAAATTTGCTCTGTACCCTCCAAGCTATTTCCCCACCCCGCTTTTTTTTTTTTTTTTAAGTGAGAAAGAGGGAAAGGTTTAGGGCTAGGGACACCTGGGCTCAATCTCCAGCATGACAAAGAAGTATATAAAAAATATCAAAGTCAAATCGGCCCATTTATCAACAGACAGGAAATAAAAATGGATGTGTATTTATGGTATCCCAGCCTGCTCTGAAAGACAAGGCTGGAACGCATCTCAAAAACCAAAAAGCAGCAGAGGAAAGTCAAAACACACCCGCCAGCCGCTATGCTGTTTCACTTAATCACCATAACAACCCGTGAGGGAGACACTGCTGCTCAGCCGCTTCCCAGACTAGGAGTGGAAAGATTTATCCAGAGTTTTTTTTTTTTTTTTTTTTTCCTAACAAAACTCCATGCCAGCCAGGGTGGCGGTCTCCAGGCCCTTGCTCCTTGCTCCTAACCCAGAACATGCTGACTCCAGGGGGAACAGCCTCTCCTGAACCTGCCCTGCAGGTTACTCAAAGGTTGGAGCAGATTTTTCAATGATATTCATCAGAATCATGTGGGAAAGGTAACAGCATGATTTTCTTCTTCCTTCCTCTCTCTCTCTCTTTCTTCATACCAGGGATAGGACCCAGGGGTATACATAATTTCCATAATCATAAAAAGCTAAAGTGAAGTAAAATAACAAGAAAGAGAACATAAACCTAGGGCCAGGATGGCTTAGGTATAGAGTGCAATGGGAGGGGGCAGAGGCTGGATCAGCCAGGCCAAGTGCAAGGACAAGCACCAGAGGTAGAGAGGAGACATCCTGGTCACATAACTGTCTTCGTTGATTTTGTGTTGCTATAACAAAATGCCGCAGACTGGTTAGTTGGGATTTTTGTTGTTGTTGTTTGTACCAGGGATGGAACCCAGGGGTGCTTAATCACTGAACTACACCCCCAGCCCATTATTTATGTTTTATTTTGAGATAGGGTCTCAATAAGTTGCTTAGGGCCTCACTAAATTGCTGAGGCTAACTTTGAACTTGTGATCCTCCTGCCTCAGCCTCCCAAGTCATTGGGATTACTGGCATGCGCCATTGCACCTGGCATGATTTTTTTTTTTTTAAGAGAGAGGGACAGTGAGAGAGACAGAGAAAGAGAGAAACAACTTTATTTAGTTTTCGCATGGCCTTCGTTCCTCCAACACTCACTTGTGTGCGTGGTGCTGGGGTTTGAACCCGGGTCCTCGTGCTTGCCAGGCAAGCGCCAAAACCGCTGAGCCACCCTCCGGCCCACATGATGTTTCTTTGATGCAGAGCTAAACCTCTGTCTCAAGAGGATGTAGAGCTCATTGGACATCGAGAAAGGAACTAATGGCAGAGTTTTTCTGGGCTCAGGCTGGACATTCCCTCTATCTCATTGAATCACCCCCATAAAGATACATAAAGAAAACAAAAATGTTTAATCTTGATCCGAATGCACTCTCTTGGCTTTCACTCAGCCCTTTAAAGATGCATTATTCAGGTGGCTCGGTGGTTCCGGCACTTGCCCAGCATGCGAGTTCAAACCCTAGCTCCACGTACACAACACAATGAAGTGCTGGAGCAAGGAAAGCCGCATGAAAAACTAAATAAAAAATGTTTCTCTCTTTCTCTCACTGTCCCTCTCTTTAAAAAAAAAAAAAAAGGCGGGGGAGGGGTTCTGGAGCGGTGGCTCGGCGGTTACAGCGCTTGCCCGGCATGCGCAAGTACACGAGTTCAAACCCCAGCACCACGTACACAACTAAGTGCCAGAGCAAAGAAAGCCATGTGAAAAACTCAATAAAAATTGATTCTCTCTGTCTCTCTCGCTCTCTCACTGTCCTTCTCTCTTAAAAAAAAAAAAGATGAATTATTCAGTCTATTAGTCCTAGAAACCAACATGTGTCATGCATGCATATGTGTGTGTGTGTGTGTGTGTGTGTGTGTGTGTGTGTGTGTTTTGAAAGGGTAACAGGATTGGGGAGGGAAATAACTGAGAAGTTCGAGCAACCTAGTAAAAAAAACTGCACAATGTTGAAAATGCTAGCCACAAACAGGAGATTGGGTTGCCGTAGCAACCATTTAATTGACATTTTCACTTTTATAGCATTTGTTCTGGGCAGGTGGATGCAGACATGTGTCTTTGGGGGATGAGCAAATAATAGGGGTGTCCCCATTTCCCCCCTCATAGGGGCTGGTATTGCTCCTAGACAAGGCCCTGGAATCTGGGTGTCATGCACGGAGAGCCCTCTGTCTCAGAGCACCCACGGCCGGAAGAACCAGGAGGAAAAGGCAGTGGAGGAAATGGTAGTTCCGAACTTGCTCACTGCGTGGACAGGAAGCTAAGGGTCAGGATGCAAGCGGCCACGTCAGAGCCCAGCACAGTGATGCCAGGTTCCGTGGGGGGGAAGAATGCGAGGAGGCAGCACAGCAAGGTTTACATCCATCAAGAATGCTGGACCCCCTGTTATCTTCTCAAAGAGCAGGAGTTTTCTGCACCAAACCACACATTGCCAGCAAGCTTGCCATCAAAAGACAAAAAAACAGAAAAATGGAGAATGAGTGGCTTTGCCAACCTCAGCAACGGAGGACAGAATTAAACTTGGATTTACCTGCCAGAGTGGCAGATGTCTCCGCTACAGACCTCCCCCAAGCAGCCTCTGAGACGCAGGCTGCCTGTGCCTGCGAGCTGCACAGCCATTCGAGAAGCAGCCCTGGCCCGGTCCCGATGCACACAGAATACTAAACACAACCCTGGGAGTTCCCGACACGGCCGCCTGGTTACAGCCCTGCCCGTTCTTGTCTGCAGCCATTTCTCTCCAAGGCAATGCTGCGTGCCCGCCTGTTCTGAAACCACAGCTCCAGGTGGCAAATAGGAATCACCAGCAAATCATCTTTGCAGGAACGGGGAAATCTTTCGGTGGAAAATATTGCTTTTGTGACTTCCCCGTGACAAAAGAATGAGCTGTAATTGCGGCCTGCGTGTTTCGAAGGGCAAAACGCTGCGCGTTCAATTCTTGGTGGAAAGATGACTTGGAAGAAATGGCCTTTGGGAAATGGGGGGCAGGGAAGCCTCCTGGGCCTCCTCCTACAAACTGAGAATAGCATTTCGGGATGGAACCCTTATTTGGGTGGTGGTACCACTCCCTTACAATAGTAAAGATTATGGTAGAACAAGAGCTTCGCATTTGTGATACGGCTGGATTCAATCCCCAGCCTCCTGCCCCACCCAAGTAAAGCAATTAAAGACTATTTGTAAATGTCCCTGTAACTGAAATGCATTCTCCAAAAATACGCCTGTGAATTGAAGACCTCATCCATTAGGATTCCCTTTACAGTTTGTTAAAATTTATCTACAACACTTTCCATGGCTTGAGAGTACATTTTGACTGACACCCTTATCCAGTGATTTGTACTTGAATTAATAAGTGTCAAGCTTTTCACCCAAGCTTGCTCAGATGCAGGGTGCATATTTCATCTCTATTTGCCAGTGTACAGTTCCTCCACCGCTTTAAGCATGTTCTTTCTCGTCATCGTTTTTTCCCACTGACACCTCCATTCTAAGGGTCTGCTTGGCTTGGACGCCCTTCCCCCATCCGTTCCTCTGCAGGCTTCCGCAGGGAAAGGCCCCAGCTGCTCACACCAAACACCTTGCAAGAATCCTCATTCCTCCAGGCCTCGCCCCAGCCCGTTCCCAGGCCCAGGGGGCCCTACAGACCAGACAGAAGTCAGCCTTCCCTTTCAGGAGCCTCCTCCCTTGGCCCCCTAGATCCCCCAGGCCCTTCTGCCATCCAGCCAGAGGAGTCTTGTAAAAGCACGATTTAAACCGTGTCGCTTTCTTCCATCTCTCTTCAACAAATATTTGTGCCCCTACTCTGGCCAGCACTGCCCTAGCCATAGCATGGCCTTGTGCTCTCGGGCGGTGAGGACAGCTGACAAAGTTAAAGAGTGAAATGCAGAGTGTGGTAGAGGACAGATAATACGAGCTGTGGGGAAAATAACTCAGGGAAGGAGGACATGAAGGGGTGGGTGGCTGCACTCATCTCAGCTCTTTAAATAGGGAGTTGTGATTTCAGTAGGGTGGTCAGGGAAGCCCTCACTGAAAGCGGAGTTTGGGACCTGAAGGACATGGGAGAGCACCCATAGCATAGCCAGGGAGCAGATGCAACCTCCTGCAGCTCCCATTACATTAGGATAAAATCTGAAATCCTTACCATGGCCCACGAGGTCCTAGTGCATCTGCAGATCTGCCTGCCACCCGGGCTCTAGAACATGCTTTGCCTTAGTTCCAGCCACATGATCCTCCTGGGGTGTCACCAGACCAGCGTCTCCTCCATTTAACAGTCTTTCTCTGAGGGTTTCTTCTCTGGGCCTCCCACACTCCCCATCACACAAAGCCAGTCCTCAGTATTCCCTTCTCAGCAAGCCTGGCTTCTGTCTACCCCTGTGGCTTAAAAATATCACTTCCTCGGAGAGGCCTTCCCTGACCACTCCCACCTTCCTTCTGTGTTGTAATCTTATCACAGCCTTGTTCTTATCCCTAAAGCCATCATGCTGTCTCCTCCACCAGGAATGCAAGCTCCAAAGGGGGCCAACCAGCGTTGGCCTGTTCAGGGTCAGATCCCCCAGGCCTGGACTGTGGCTGGGGCCAGGTATGAGCAAACATTCCAATGCATATTTATAGAGTGAAGAATCGATCAATCAGAGGTAGATAACAAACGTGTAAATAATTCATGCAATCCTGTGCAGCAAAGCTGGAATCACTCAAAACCTCACACCCAACCCACATTGCAGGCACCATCATTTTACCAACAACAAAAGAAATAAAGTGGGATGTGGTGGCGCATGCCTCTAATCCCAGCGAATAGTGAGGTTGAGGCAGGAGGATTGTAAATTTGAGGCCAGCCTCCGCAACTTATCAAACTAAAATTCAGGAAGGACTGGGGATGTATGTAACTCAATGGGCAAAGTGCCTCTGGCATCAATCCCCAGCAAATTTTTAATTAAGTTTTTAATTAAAAAAGAAAAAGGATAGCAATAAAAATAGTTCAAGAATTTTCCAGGTGTGGTGATGCACCCCTGTGATCCCAGCAGCTCGGGAGACTGGCGCAGGAGGATCGAAAGTTCAAAGCCAGCCTCAGCAATTTACCAAGGTCCTAAGCAATTTATCGAGACCGTCTCAAAATAAAAATAAAAAGGGCATGGGGATGTGGCTCAGTGGTTAAGCACTCCTGGGTTCAATCCCTGGTACCAAAAAAAAAAAAACAAATCAAAACAAAAAACTAAAAAAATTCAAGAATTCAATTTCATAATTCCATTCAATAACACTGTACCATTAACTTGGGCATTTATTTAAAACCCTCTGAACTTACTATCTTTCATCCTCTCAACAATTCAGTAAGGGGGATAATCCATTATTCCTGCCTTAATAGGTCCAAAAACAGGTTTAGGGGATGTTTTATATTTGCCCAAGATCTTATAGCCAGCAAGAGGCAGATCCAGGATCCCAATACCAGGCCAACAATTGCATTCAGATCCCTCTAAACAAGCATCATGGAGCACCTATGGGTGCCGGGAACTGTGTAAGTAAGAATTTCAAAGCCTTGTTGTGTCCCAGGCAAATCAGAATAAAATGTCCCAGATAAAAGGATTTTCAATGAATTCTGAACCACTTGACCAAGATCCAACCATACTGTGGTCAGAAGATGAAAATTAACCATAATTTATTGAGCACTTACTATCAACAAGGCCCTGAGAGAGGCGCTTTAGATGCTTTAGCTCGTGACTATCATTCATATATATTTTTTAAAGATGGGTGTGGAGGGGGGAAGAGAGGGGGAGGGGATCAATCTTATTTAGTTTTCCATCTGGCCTTTGTTTCTGACACTTAGTTGCGTATGTGGTGCTGGTTCAAACCTAGTTCCTCACGCATGCCAGGCAAGCACTCTAACCGCTGAGCCACCACTCCAGCCCCCTCATGACTATTACTATCTCCGTTTCACAAACAAGGAAACTGAGGTATTGAACAGATCAACTGAGTGGCTTGAACCTCCTGCCAGGAAATTGAAACTGAAGGAAAAGCCAAATAAGCCCACTAGGTTTACTTGGTATTAGCTATTTGCTTTCATGACCAATTTTAGCGGTCACGTAGCTAAGCAGGACATTCCCATTAGTCTTGCTCTAGATAATACCTTTGACACATGGGTTCCAATGGTAACAGGTGTCAAGTTGTTTTTCAGGAACTTGGAGGACACTTTTGTCTATCTCAAATGCAGTGAAACCACAACCCTTCCCTTGGGCCTGCACGAGAGTCTGGTGGGTGAACTTATGACGTTACAGGGCCAAACGCCACCCTCAGAGCACACTAGTGCTGCCATTTTCTGAACCTACATTCTATCAAGAGCCATGACATTCATGTCACCACGAACAGACCGCTGATTCCTTCACTTTTCCTCAGCTCCAGCCACCTTTCCCCACTCCTCAGACCACCCTGTTTCTTTTAAGCACCCCAAGCCCATCTTTGGGAAGACGGATTTGAGACTTGCTCTCCTGGCCCCACACAATAGGGCATCTTGGGATCAAATTCTTTCTCTCATTTCAGGGATTGGCACACAGCATGGTGGGCCTGGTTCAGTAACAGTGTCGGAGCTGGGTTTCAAACTCAGCCCTGGCCTCATGGATAGGCATCATTAGAAGCGCCTGGTATACCTCTGTAGGTTCCATCTGGGTGAGTGGCAGGAGTTTCTGAGAGTATAGAAAGTACTGGAAATACCTAAATCTAGTACACCTCAGACATGGTCTAGATTTAGCAGCTCGAGGATTACATCCATAATTCACCCTGCAGAAGGTTCTTTCTTTTCTAAGGACAATGCAAACCCCTTAGCAAGGTCTTGCGTGGTCTTCCCTGCTCCTTACCTGTAAGCCAGAACCCTGAGGCTCAGAGAGCAGGATGCTTTCTGGGAAGGGGGCTGCATCTTCATTGGTGCTAGGGCCAGACCAGCACCAGCCAGGGTCTTCCTCTGGGTCTGTGCTGGGGTCTCTGTCCCACTGTCCCCTCTGCCGGGTCCAGTTGTCCCAGCTCAGCCACACCAGGACTGGCAGTACAAACATGGCAGCTTGTGGCCTGGCTCGCACTGACAGACTGTGACAGCACAGTCCTCTCTGCTGCACCAGCCTGTGCCCTAGAATTTTCTGCTTGGTTCACCAATTCCTAGCTGGACCCAACAGTGGCTTTGGTGTTGAACAAGGCAGGCATTCAGTCTTCGGTTCAGCAATTAAAAGGCTTTGAGGACAGGATCTCCATCAGCTTCCAGGCAGTGATTTGGGTCACAAGCAAGGGTGGCCCTATTGGAGTTTTTAGTCATTATCTCCTCTATAGTCCAACCATAAGGTCTTGGGAAGAATGAGAATTGTCACAGCAGGCAAGGCACAAAGAGTTAAGGGTCCTGACTTCCAAGTGGGAAGCACAAAACTGAACTTCGGCTTTTCTTCTCCCAAATCCTGCTCACCCTTTGCCCTCTCAGCACAGCTCATAGCAACCGCATCCTTCCAGTGGCTCCGTGGAATCTTGGCAGGCAGCTTGGATGCTTCCCCTCCTTCCTACCCTGCATCCTACCAGCTACAGCCCCTGTCGATTCTATCTTCAAATGTCATCCAAGATCTGACCGCCGCTACCGTCCCCACGGCTCCCACCATCTCTGCCTGGACTCCCACAACAGGCTCTAGCCCTTGGCACGATGTGGCCACTTCTCAACACAGCAGCCAGCGCAATCCTGTTAAAACTGGTGCCAAAAGATGTGCTCTCCTGCTCCAAGCCCTCGATGGCCCCATATCACTCCAGGTGAAAGCACAGCCCTCTCCGCGCCAGGCCCCAAGGACTCCCCTGCTCTGCTCCTGACTCCTCCAGGCGCCCTGGGCTCCCGCCCTCCCCACCTGCTCAGATGTGCCTTCCTCAAGGATGCTCCCCCGCCAGCTCCTTTAAAACCACAACTCACCGTTCACTCCTCATCCTCCACCTGCAACGCCCAGCTCTATTTCCTGAGCTCGTCTGGGACTATGACCTGTTTTGCACTGTGAGCGACATAAGTTCTGCAAGGCAGAGCTGGGCTTGCTAAGAAGGAGAGCAGCAAGAGCAGAACAACCAGGTGCTGGAAACCCAGCCAAGCACGTGCAGGTTCTCCTTCAGCCCCTTCGGAAGCTGGCTGCCACAGCCCGCCCTCCCTCCTTTCTCCCCTTTCCAGCTGGTTGTTGATGGGGAAGGAGAAGAGCAGATGAGGAATGTCACTGATACGGCTAATTCAAGGCTGCCCCACCAGCGCATGTTCGTTTCATTGCAACGGGTCCAATTTACTTCCCTAACGCTGAGGTACTGGGGTTTGAGAAATGTGCTCTAGACACTTCCTGAGCGTGACCACACCCAGGCCCTGCCCTGTCCACTTCTTCTTCTTATCCTTTATAATAAGTCAATCAAATGAAAGCAAGTGCTTTCCCAGGTTCTCTGAGCCTGTTCCAGCAAACTACAGACACTGATGAGGGGTTTGTGGGAACCCCCTGAATGTCCAGGCGGTCAATCAGAACTCCTGTAGGTGGAGACTTGCTGCTGGCATCCAAAGTGGGTGCAGTCTGTGGGACAGAGCCCCCGACCTGTGGTCTGCTGCTAACTCTAGGTAGTGTCAGAATTGAATGAAGTTGTTGGACACCAGTTAGTGTCGTGGAGAATTTGTTGGAATGGAAAAACCCACACACATTTGGCATCAGGAGTGTTAATGGGTGGAAACAGATCAGAGATTCCACACAGTCTCCGTGTGTCAATACACATAGGATGTCCAAGCTCCCTGTTGTCAGCAGAGGAGAAATGTCCTGAAAGGGACTTGGAGATGACATGGGCGTATAAGTGTCAAGCAAGCTTGCTCTTTCCCCTGGCCTCATTGCTCATGAGCGTGTATTTTTATTTATTTATTTAGTGCTGCAGATGAAACGCAGGACCTCGAGCATGCTAAGCACGCGCTCTACCACTGAGCTGCATCCCCAGCCCCAAGAATATGCGTTTTTAGAATAAGTCTAGATGCCAGAAGATTTGCAAAACAACTTAAAAATACTCCAAGCAATTACAGTTGGAACAGCTTTGCTGTTAACTAGAAAAAAAAATCAGAAACCAGAGTTTTGTTATTAAGTCATTATTTTCTGTTTCATGCCTGGAAATTGCCATACATGTTGGGAAGTCTATTAAAGCGCTAAGCTCATTTCGCCCAGATGAGAATTCATTTGCTTTTATGATGCCCTTGGGAAGTCAGAGGTGTCTGGCATTGTTGCTATTTAGTCATTGTTTTCTTTAGCACAAAGCTGCAAGGGAACGGGGAGGGAACGAACCAAACCGACTGCAGAAGGACCACACAGAGAGTTGAAGTTCAGGGTGAGCATCCAGGTGCCTTACGGGAGCTCATGAGTAAATCGGTGGCAGAATGTGTGCTTAGCGTGAGCAAGAACCTGCTGGACTCAATCCCCAGCATCAAAAAGAAAAAGGAAAAAAAAAAAAGACGTCGGAAGCTAATTTTGAATTTTGTGTGCAGACCTCTGAAGTGTTTGGCCCACTAAACCGAAGGCTAGGAATGGCTGCACACTGTTTCTACGTTGCTTTATTTGGCGCTGGGGAGCAAGTCCACGTCCTCACACAGGCTAAACATGTGCTGTGCCGCTGAGCTCCACCCTCAGCCCTGCACAGTTTTGGCTTTTTTGTTTAATTGCAATACTGGGGATTGAACCTGGGGCTTTGCACGTGCCAGACAAGCACTCTGCTCTGAGCTACATCCCAGATCTTTTGTATATTTTGAAACAGGGTCTTGCTGAGTTGCCAGGTTGGCCTCCAACTTGGTGATCCTCCTGCCTCTGAGCAGCTGGAATTACAGCCATGTGCCACTCCACAGTGCTACATAGTGTTCAACCAAGAGCTTTAGCCTGCCCAGGACTGCACGTTTAAAGACACCTTCAGGCAGCCGTAAAGGGAAACTGCAGACGATTAGACTGACTTCTTGGGGGCTGCATAAATTCTGTTGGGGGGGACCCAAAACAACAAATCTTAAGAATTTAGATTCTGCAGGTGCAACCTTAAGCTTTGTTTAAGTTTTCAAGGTGGAAAATAGTCATATAAAGTTAAGCTTTGTAAGGGAATTTCTGGGATGATTCAATTTCTTCTATTTCCCTGTCCCTTTAAACATTAATCCCACAATCCTGAGAATGTTCTTCCCTTAGATGTCATGATAATACACTTTTGATGTACTTTTTTAACACACAGAGAACAGTAGCAGCTGAGGGGTCAGACAGGGGTTCAAGGGGTTGGCAGGGGAGTTAGCAAAATCATGAGAGGGCTGTAGCTCTATCTCCACTAGTCAGGATTTGGGCCCCACTGCTGGACACAGACCCTGGTAACCAATTCAAGGATGCCACCATTGAGTTTTTAGATAATTGTGATCCCAACCTGGCATGGTGGCACACACCTGTAATTCCAGTGGCTCGGGAGGCTAAGGCAGGAGAATTGCAAAATCAAGGCCAGCCTTAGCAACTTAGCGAGGCCCTAAGCAACTGATCAAAATAATAAATATAAAAAGGGGTGGGGATGTGGCTCAGGGGTAAAGTACCCCTGGGTTCAATCCCTGGTACCACCAAAAAAAAAAAAAAAAAAAAAAAAGAGAGAGAGAGAGAAAGAGAAAGAAATTGTAATCCCAGTACATTGTAAATAAGCAATGAAACCCAGATTTCACTCATCAATTTATTCCCTACTGACCAGTTTAATGGAGATTAATTACCTTGTAGATAATGATAATGCAAATTTATACCAGATGCACTGAGATAAACTGCAGTGTGTGTATCTGAGAGAGAGAGAAGGAGAGGGAGGAGGGGGACAGCATTGACTTTGTCATTAACGACTTAATTATTTCAAAGTCCTTATTAAGTGCTTGGTGCGTGCATGGCAGCAGGTCTCTGAGAAACTGAGACAGTACAGTCTTTAAAAAAAACAGAGGGAGGGAGAAAGAATCAATTTTATTTATCTTTCCATCTGGCCTTTGTTTCTCCAAGCTTAGTTGTGTAGTGGTGCTGGGGTTTGAACCTGGGTCCTTGTGCATGCCAGGCAAGTGCTCCAACCACAGAGCCACCCCCAGTATAATCTTCGAAACTACAGTTAATGCTCTTTGTCTTTTTCAGAGAAGGAAAACACAATCTTGCTGCTTCCAGAATGGAAGATGGAAGGCTGGGGGTGTAGCCTGGTGGCAGACCATTTGCCTGGGATAGGAGTTATGAGCAAAGGTGCTTAGGATAAGTGTTGAAGTTCTCCACCCCATTATAAAATCAAAAGGAACTCCAGGAGGGCTGGAGTCACCGTTGGCTGGGCAGTTATGGCGACCGTCTGGCAGGTGCGAGTACTCGGGTTCAAACCCCAGCACCGCATACACAATGAAGTTTTGGAGCAGCGAAGGCCACGTGAAAAACTAAATAAAATTGATTCTCTTCTCGCACTCTGTCTTAAAAACAAACAAACAGAAAAACAACTCCAGGGCTTTCTGTCATTTGCAATGGGGATCCTTTTAAATGGGGAAACTTTATTAAAGGGAAAGAGAAACTATTTTTTTCTCCTTTGTTGCTACTGTTCCTTCCTGGTGAAAATCTCTGAATCAAACACACTAGAAAACCTGGTAGAGCCTGAGATTGTCCCCAAATAAAGAGACTGTCCCACCTGTGCAGGCCCTTCCAGTGATTCAGCAAGGGAAATGTCCCCGGGAAGTTCTTTGATATTTTATTCCCTTCCGTTTTCTTTGTTCTCTCTGGAATTCCTACAGATCAGTTTTTGGAATTGATGGTTTGATTCTTTCTCTTTTATTTTTTTTTT
>PVKS010003939.1:0-39755 GCA_004027875.1 Aplodontia rufa
GGCACATATTAGAATACAGAATAATAGATATTCTGCTATAAGAATAATGTGCTTTCTGATACAATACTAACAGGAATGTAAAATCCACCCTTCATGCACCTTTGACAATATTCTTCTTGCATGGAGAAGAATCAGACTTCGAGTTGAATCCCGTTCTGCTCATTAGCTGTGTGAACTCAGGCAAGTCCTCTTACACCTAGTTAGTTGCACAGGCTGTAGTGAAAGCATTTGTGAAGCATGCAGAACAGTCCTTGCACAGGCGGCTTCCGCGGATGTTAGTTCCCCTTGCCCAAGACAGAAGCAACTAATCAGGGACAACACCTATAGGGCACTTGCTTTGCTCACCGGAAAGCAAAGCTTGTCTTCTAAGTCCTCTGGTGTCTCATTTGTGGTGTTTATCAAATAGAAATAACCAGCTACCACTCTGACTCATCCCACGTGGTAGCTTTGGATGTATCTTCACTAAAGCATTTCCAATCCGCAACTTTAGGACACTTGTCCTAGAGGTAAGGTGTTAATGCACTACAGCACCCCAGGGCACAGCCAGAGAACTCTGGAGCTGTGTTCAGAATTTGTGCTTTAGTGAACAGCTGCAGTGTGGTTGGTTTCTTGCATCTATCTAGAATGCAAGCATAATCATAAAGCCTCATCAAAGGCTTTCATGTTCCTTACTCCCTAATGTCATTTGAGGCATAAAAGCACTTTTATATTAATGGGCTACATTGTGAATACTCAAGGTTCTCAGCATTGGCAGCTGCCACGAAACAGCGCTGATTGTGCTTAATCAATGAGCTGAGTATCAGGCTATGACACCCACAAACATAAATAAACCCAGAAATGTAAGTGTCTCTCCGCTGCAGGTCTGCTGATACCTAGTGAGACGGAGCGTATGCTGCTTGCCCCGAGGCCGATGCTGGAGTCCTTGGTGGTGTTGAATGCCACTTCTTCCAGACTGCACCATCCATCAGAAGAGATTGCTTGAAAGTGATTCGTCAGAGCCTGACTCACAGCTTTTGAAAAATCATCCCATGATGTCTGTTTGCGGATATTTAAAGCACATATTGTGTTTTCACATTCAAAGTCATCGGAACCACAGTTGCCTGGTTGAATCTCACCCAAGGAAATCCTTAAGGGTATTTTAAGAGCATCTGTTAGAAGTTTAAAAGAATTAGAAGTTAAAAAAATTAACGAAGCTATTATACAAAATAAGCAGTATGGACATTTTAAAAATAAATCAAAGCTACCTTACTTCTTTAAATACGTTAAATTGAATGGTCTTATGCTGGAGTAAACTTTGGACTCTCAGTCTCTTCAGACACACCACACCATAAGAACTGTTTAGCTTTTCTTGTACCTTTGGACTTTTCCACTCCCCTTCAGTGAGATTCTCAGGGTGTTGAAAAATAAAAATGTAACAAAACTAGAGCCCTCCTGTGATCCAGAATTCTCTCCTTTCTCCTTACCACTATAGATAATATAATAAATAAGTCAGGAAACAGTAATAAAGCTCATGGTGGTGGCTTGAGAATCAATTCTACAGACCTTGCTTGGTCTGAGCTTCAGAGTCAGCCACACCCTACCTGTATGTACATAGTAAACTCCCTCGATCTTGCTATACCACAACTTCTTCTATAAAATGGAAAGAATGTACGTCAAGTTGTCATGAAAACTAAATGAGCCCAGGTTTGAAACAGATTCAAATTGCAAACACATTTTATAAATAGTAAGCAATGCCATAGGAGCCGATTAAAGGATCTTTCTAATCTCTGTGACACGGACTGAAGTGCCACCACTGTGGGTGCCAGGGTGCCATCCCCATGCACTTTCCTATTCATTAATTGAATTATTTGTTTACTAAGAGTCATTTATGCTGTTCCCTCATCTGTTGAACTCATTACTGCAATTAGTGAATTTAATATTCTACAAACTGATGAAATGTGAGTTGACGTTATTACGAAAACTAACCTGAATACTTCAGGGACACAATGGAGTTGCTAAAAATGTCATTTAATGAGGTATAAATGAGACAACTACAGGAAATTAGAAAAAATATAATAATCTCTGGACAAAGACTACCTTTGTATTACTTCACAAACGTTTTTAAATACTCAACCACTAGAATTCAGAGACAATAAAGGTATGTTTTGTTCAAATAGGTGACTCTTCAAAAGGCAGAACCATACTACAGCAAACACTATCTAAAACTCATTGAAAGAATTACTTCGTATGACTTGACGTTGCTTTAAAATGCGTATTTTTGTGATCTTTATGGTCCTTTTCTAAAACTGGCTTTCATTAACTGACCAGCTACTGGATTATTTCTTTTTCCATCAGTTCTTAGCTATCTTTCTTAACATCAGCATTTGACATAAATGACCTCTCTGTCCTTGACAGACTTCTACTGGATTTCCTCATTGCTCCTTTGCTGCTCTTTCTTTGAAGTTCTTCCTTTGCTCTCTACCCACTTTTTCCAGACTTCTTAATGACAAAGTGTTTCAGAATTCTTTTTCAAATTTTTTTTCTACAGTCACTCTCTGTTATATAATCTGTCAGAGGTGGGGCCTATTTGGAGGAAGTTGGTCACTCCAACTTCCTGGGGGCTTATATCTTCTTCCTGGCTTCTTCCTCTGTTTGCTGACTGCCACAAGCTGAGCATCTTTCTGTTGCCATGATGTTCTTCATCACCTTAGACCCAAAGCAATGGAGTCAGCTGACCATGCATTAAAACCTCTCAAACCTTGAGCCAAAATAAATCTTTCCTTCCGTAAGTTTTTCTCAGGTATTTTGTCACAGCAACAAAAAGCTAACTAACACACTTACTTAGTGATCTAGGTAGTCCTGTGACTGAAAATATTACTGGTAGATTGCTGAGTCTTAATCACATGTAGCTCATATTCATCTTCAGAATCCCCTCTGGCTTGACACAGATGGTCTCCCAGACACCTCAAATTCATATAGGGAAAACTAAACTCCAGATCTTCATTAGCAAAACCTGATTCACTCCCAACAGTCTTCCACCTTGACTAGAAACAGCAAGTCCATCTTGCCAACTGCTCAGCTGAACACCTTGAAATCAGCCGTGAGTTCCCTGTCGCATTTTACATTCACTCCATTAGTGTGTTCTGCCATGTTGCTATTCCACCCCTCCAGAACCAAAGCACTTCTCACAGCCTCATCTGCTCCCATCCTACTTGAACCACCATTACTGTTCCTCACCTGGAATATCACAGTCATGCCCTAAGAGGATGCTCCTGATTTTACCCATGACTTCATATGGTCTATTCTGAACAAAGCAGCCAGGGACAGTTAAAATATGCATCCGATCTGTCACTCCTATGGCTACCTAAGTCCTTATCATGATGTATAAACTCCAACAAGATCAGGCTCTACCCCATGCTGGACCTTCTCCAACCTCTTTTCCTACTTCTCTTCCCTCGTTATTTTAACCCAGTTACCTTGCCATTCTCGCAATTCTTCAGAGATACCAGGTAACCCCCACCTTAGAGCCTCTGTCCACTTGAGGCCCTGACTGGAAATTTTTACCTAGGATATCTGCATAGTCAATAAATGTTTTCCCCAGGAAGGCTACCTTCATGAATGACCTTTTCAAATAGTAAAACCACCCCTGATTTCCCAATCCCCATTAATCTTCATGGCATATCTCACCATCTCACAATACCATCTAATGAATTATTTCTTGTGTTTGTTGCTCATTTCCTGTCTCTTAATATTAGAATAGGACCTTGGTAATGATCACAAGCTTCTTGAAAAAATTCCTTTACCACATGTGACTTAGACAGGGTCTGGCACTTAAGAAGCTTAATATTTATTGAATTAATGAATAAAGGGCAGAATTCTGCATTTTTCCCACTGCCCCTATTATTCATTGCTTCAAATAATCCGTTTCTGCCTTCCGAAATACATGAAACTTGTCTCCCTGTGAGCAGCAACTTCCTATTTGCCAAATGCTGCCACTATTTCTCTTTAACCTCCACATCCTAGGGAATTTGATACTACCAAATTACTTCTCAGAAACAGTCTCCTAACTTAGGCCTCATAGCACCATTGTTTTCTGCCTCCTTTCCTCTCTAATTTTGCCCAGTCTTTTTTTGAGTCATTTCCCCCCTCTCTTCTGCCTTTGAAGTTGGGGGTGGAGGGGCTTCTTCTCAGCTTAGTCTTTGATCCCCGTTTCCTCACCCTACACTTTGTCCCTGTCTAACAGCACACTGATGGCTTGGCTACCATGACCCTGTCCTCCAGCCCTGCTCCCACTAGCTAGCTCTGGCCTGTGTTTTCTCCATCTTGGTACCAGCAATGTGCTCCCTCCTACAGTATCCTACATAAGCTGAAATTTCTTCACTAATAATCTCTCGCTTACTTGCTCATAATCATTCTTCAGAATTCACAGCATTAGGTTCAAACTTAACCCCAGGATTGACCTGAGTTTAGACTCCAATTCCATGTTCATTTCCCTCTTCTCCTTGCGCTGCAGATGGGCTAAACAGTGGCAGAGACCAAGGTACCACACTCTCCAGACATGCTGCTGCTTTACCTGGAGAGGCGCTGTTGGGGCTTTTTTCTTCCGAATTTTCAACTCTCACTTTACTTCTCTACTGAGAAGCTTTTACTGACCTCTCCCATGCATGCTTTCACAGTCTGTCTCATTTAGAGATACCCATAACAACTGTAGGTTCAGTTATATTTTTAAAATTATGCATAGGTGGTTTTATAATATGAATCATTTTACAAGCTATTTCTTCACTAACATTTTTAATGTATCTATGGTGATTTATATAAATAAAATTTATTTTTAAGTGCTATTAGGTAATTTCAAAATGTATTTTCTGCGATTTTACCAGTAACCATTTCTCAAGATTGCCTGTTAAACTTTCAATTTTCTCCTGTCTCACACAGTACTTTAACAAATATCTCTGTTTATCTCTGGTGCACATGTGCGAGAGTGCCTTCAGTTTACGTCCTGAGGAAAGGAATGGATGGTAAATGAAGATAAATGGACTTCTTCTGCTAGCGTGACATTCTGTTCTTTTGTACTTACTCTCTATAGTTCATTTGCTCTCACCAATTCTATTTCTGGCTTCATGGAAATAATCTTATTGAAAAACACAACCTGCCATTTTTCCTTCTCTTGGATTATGCAAATCACAAATCTTAGAATTCAAGAAATTATCTCCTCTTTTGCTTGAGCCACCACTCCAGCCCCCAAACCTCAAATTTTGAAAAGAATTTCTATGATTATCTTTTATCTTTCTATATTAATGATTTTTTTTTGTACTGGGAATGAATCTAGAGGTGATTTACTGCTGAGCTATGGCCTCAGTCCTTTTTATTTTTAAGAGAGTCTCACCAAGTTGCTGAGGTTGACCTCAAACTTGTGATCTTCCTGCTTCAGCTTCCCGAGATGCTGGGATTATAGGAATGTACCACTGTGCCCAGCTCTAAGTATTCTTATAGTTCACAAACATTATTCCTTACCATTTTAAGTTTTCACTGTGAGATAATGAAAATCTATGTATATATTGAAGGTCAAAACATTATTTTAACTTTTAAAAGTCTGCTCATCCTTAAGTTACTGAAGCAGTTGGCTTAATGGACAAGTTGGGCAATAATTTTGATATGTTATGTTTTGTTTCACCTGGCATTCCATATTCATAAATCCACAAGTGAGCTTTTCATGAAATATGCTGAGGATCATGTACTCTTAGAGCCAAAGAGACCCAAGAGATCATCAATTGATCAAAAGATCCTGGCTTTTAGGATCAGCTGATGCAGAGGACCCAGTGAGATTTCATATACCCTAGCAAATCTCGTGTCTAGAAAGACAATCTAAGTGGAAAAAAAACAAAGGAAACCTTATTTAGATTGCTTTCCTGGGTCAGTGAGTAGAACACACACAAAAAAAATCTGGCATCATTTGAAAGGCAAATTTTTCTGTAAAAAGTCATCTACACGGAAAGAAGAAATAATCGCTACATTTGTAATCAATAAAGTGTTTTGCATTACCAAGGACTCAAAAGAAGTTAACAGGGGGATGAGAAAATTGCACTTGCATTAATATATGTTCCATTATCCCAAAGGCCCCAGATGCCTACAGGAAGGATAAGCCACAGTTTTTAAATACCACTTACTCAGATTCTCCAGCAAATGCTTGCAGTCATCTGTGGCCACATCATGCACAGTCCGATTGCACTTGTCTCTCTTTTCTGGCTCGAGCCCTCCATGTCTGCATAAGATTTCTAGGCAGTTCTACAAAGACAAGACCTCTATTACCTCCAAATCCAAATGAATTGCCTTGAGTGCAAAACACAAGGGAAGAGTCAGTTGCCTGTGACAAGCCAATTATGAATGCACAGTTAGGGGCTGGAGCAGTGGCACGGTGGCTCGGCTGTTACGATGCTGGCCCGGCATGCGAGAGTACATAGGTTCAAACTCCAGCACCCACGTACACAACTAAGTGTCAGAGCAATGAAAGCCATGTGAAAAACTCAGCAAAAATTGATTCTCTCTCTCTCACTGTCCTCTTAAAAAGAAAAACGCACAGTTAGAAATCTTATTTGAATTTCAGCAACTCAAATATACAGACTAATCTCGGATTATTCCAAATAATATTTAGAAATGCAAAGCAAAGGGTGTTTCATTTATATAAGATTTTTTTAAAAACTTGTGCTGAGGATCAAACCTAGGACCCTGAGCCTGCCAGGCAAGCATTCTACCACTGAGCTACATTATCATCCCAAAGAGCCCTTCTTTTAAATGGGTATCATTGCTCTTAGGTTTCAAGAAAAAAAGAATTAGCTCACTAGTCACTGGATTTGCAGAGGGAAATTAAGAATGAAACTGACTTCAGTGGACAGCACCCTCTTATGGTAATTCGGCAATATGAAGCCAAAAGACTGCTACGGTCTCATGCTCCTTGCCTTCTGGCTGCAAACGGCCTTCCTGGCCAGGTAAGTGCAGGCCTCCAAGTTAAACAGTTCTTTCCCAGATTTTCCACAAAGCCCATCTGTAATTTGACAACGTATGTGGCCCTACTTTCTTATTTAAAAATTATGAACACCAGGTGGATGGAATTTAAAAACATTCCTAACAGATATTAAAATTACATTCCCTCTCTTTTTCAGCTTCTTGTTCTATTCTGTTGTTTAAGGAAACAACCATTCAGAAACTATCAGCAACTATGAAGTAAAAGATCTTAGTCTTCCGTAATTTTTCAATTACATCAGGGTATTTACCAAAGAACTGGTTCTACTACTAATTTTCCAAAAGAATAAGCAGAAAACTGAATAGACTAGAAACAATGAGAAGGAACTAATAACCAAACCAAAAGCCCTTCCCATCATTCTCTCTCCCTCCCTCTTTCTGTGTCTCTCTCACCCACCCACACGCACAAGCACACACACCCCTCCCCTCTCTCAGAATTGTGCTCGCATGGGCATGGGAATGACTGACACTTTGGACCACACAATAAACCAGGTAGTCTGAAGCCTTCTCTATTTTTGCAAAGCACATTTTTTTACTTAGTAAAACACGTTTTTTTCCTTTTCTAATACAAAAAGGTTTTTCTTCAAGTACAATATTTCCCCTAGAAAAGTACACAAGGCATAGGAAGGAGCACTTTGCCCCTTTATGCACTAACTCAACCTCTAGTCCCCACCCCCCTATCTAATATTCTGATTTCTAATATTAGCAATAGGTTTAGCTGGTTTTTCAAAGCTATATAAAATATGGAATCATACTTCAGGTATATTTTTAAATTTGACTTCTTTCATTCAACAGAATGTCCTTAAGATTTATCCATATATTATAGTGGTCATAATTCATCTTGTCTTTAAAATTATTACTGCATCATTTTCCATTATATGAATGGACCACAGTTTACTTCTCCATTTTCTTGATGAATAGTTGAATTCCACTATGAACACTACAGTACACGTCCTGTGGTCCACAAACGTAAGATGTACATACTTGCACTAGACTGCTGGGGCACAGGTCTGCAAGAGTTTTTGAAAGTGACTACATTGGAACTCCTATGAGAAGTATGTGTGAGTTCCAGTTGCTTCGGATTACCTCCAAAATATACTTTTAAATGCAATACTGAGTTCACAGAAATCCCAAAGGATCCGAAAGAAAAGTAAATAATAAACTGAAACATTCATTAAGTGAAATTTGAACAGAAAGCCAGTGCTGATCTGAGGGCAGAGTTGATACACAGACCCTTTTGGATGCTAAGGGGATAACAACCAAGGTATTGGTACCTACATAATGAAGGTACTAAACCAGGGAACATGTAAGTGAAAAAGAGAAAAAAAAAATCTGCCTGCAAAGGGAACCTACTAGGGCATTTGTTTCTTATTGCCTGCTCCTATGCAGGTTGGAGGGATCTCTAAGAATTGTCATTAAATTCTGGCTTTCATGAATCTACTACCTATGATTCAGATTTAAGAAATAACTAAGCGAAGGAATTAGCTGAAATAAAGTCAAATATATAAATAATAGTTCTTCTCCAGCTATTATTAATAACTTGTACAAAACCAGTAAATGAATAAAGCAGTTATTGTGAAAGTCAGAAATATTGTTGGACAAATCAATTCTAAGAGGCTTAAATACAATACAATCTGAGAATTAAACTTTGTTAATTCCCAAGATGAGAAGAGATTAAAAAAAAAAAACACATATTCTGCAAGTTAATACTTGTAGCTAAAGAGTATAGAGTCAAAGTAGACCTGGATACTAATCTTGCCAATACAAATGATAATACCTTTAGCCAATGGTAAATCTTTTGACATTTTCCGCTTCAGTTTCTTTATCTGTGTTTCAAATATCTATATATCCTGTATCTCATAGGATTGTTATATGGCTTAAATGCAAGATGTATACAAAGCTCATACTCTTGGAATGTACTAAACGCCCAGTATTTATTAGCAGCTATAATTTATTAAAATCAACATCATCCACTAATTGGAAAATAGTACCTACAGTACTATCAGTTGATGAGGTGTTACAGGACATAGCAAATGTCACTAGTTTCAAGGTGATTCCAAATGACATTACTTCACAGGACAAACAATGATAAAAAGTACATATTGAAGTTCTCCTAAATTAAAATTCTTTGATTTCTGACTTTCAAAGTGGGTTGTTTCTAATTTTTATCACATTCACGTAGGGTGGTAGGTAATAATATAAGCAGTGACATTCTCTTAAAGGAAACATGAAATGTCAGTACTCGAGGGTAATACATATCCAAAAACAGCTACAAGAGAAAAATTCTATAGTGCTATGCTGATTCCACAGGAACACAAAAACAGATGAAAACTTTGACCCATCTGGCACTTAGCAGCAGCTACATGCTAAATTCTAGGCATAGTTCTGACACTTCGCAAGTATTGTCATGCATGGCTTAAGGGGATATGTTCAGAGAACCTGTTGTGAGGCAATCTCATGTTGTGCAAATGCCACAGGATGCACTTCAACAAACTAATGCAGCTATGACATTACTAGAAGATGTAATCTACAGAAGCACCATCAAACACACTTCAGGCCATTGGTGACTGAAACGTCTTATGTGGTGTATGACTGATTTAAAGTTCATTTAGTTCACATTACAAGTTCATGGATTAGGTACTAAAGTACATCTGTGCCAGCTACTATGTTAAGGTTGTTGAGGTCCTACTGGTAAGGAAGGTTCCATGTGTCATAAAGGAATAGAAAGTGTCATAAAAAGTTAGACATGGGGAACGTATGTACAAGAAAGGAGTGTGTTAGCTTTCCATTATTATAATGAACATTGAGATAATCAACTTAGAAGAAGTTTCTTCTGGCTCACAGTTTCAGGTGTTTTAGTGTGTGGCCAGTTGGCACTGTTGCTTCTGGGCTTGTGGTAAGGCAAGAAACCATGGTGTGGAGCATATGGTAGAGCAAAGCTGCTTCCCTCTTGGCTGCTAAGCAAAAAGAGGAAGACGAATTGCTAAGATCCTAATATATGCTAAAAGGCATGGCCCCCAAAGACTAGCAGAAGCCCTAGTGGGCCCTACTCCTCAAAGGTTCTATACCACCCAATACTGTCATGGTCTAGGGACCAAGCCTTTAACATAGGGCCTTTGGATGTGATAAAAGTAAACTTTTACTTTATGGAGGAGTAGGAATAGGGACATTATATTTTAGTCAGCTATTTTGCTACTGTGACAGGACAATTTTAGGTCAAAGTTTATTTAGGGGCTCATGGTTTCTGAGGTCTTAGTCCATAGACAACAGGCTCCATTCCTCAGGGCTCAAGGTGAGACTGAATATCATGGTGGAAAAGCATGGTGGAGGGAAGGGGCTCAAGGAATGCCTCCAGGAAGCTGAGAGAGACTCCATTCATGAGATACAAAATATATATACCCCAAAGACACAGCCCAATGACCCACCTCCTCCAGTCACACCCTATGTGCCTTCAGTCAGCACCCAGTTAATCCCTATCAAGGAATTAATTCCCCAATTGGGTTAAAGATCCCATAAACTCATCTCTCTGCCTTCTTGCATTATCTCACACTATCCAAACCATAACTGATGGAGAAAGGTACTTTAAGCTGTCTCCTGCTGGTAGGACTGCTGAAGACGACAAATGCAGCAATACCATTCACTGGAAATGGGTTCCCAGGGGGCTTAAACTGGGCAGGGTGCCCTACTCAGGGATCTACATGAATGAGCTTAAGCTTGAGTCCTATTAAGAAGGATACAGATACACCTGCTGTAATGGACTCAAAAAGTAGTGACTTAGGCTTAAGTTTTCCCTTCCACTTACATTCCATTTGCCAGAACATACGTTTGTGGTCACAGTTACCTTCAGAAAGGGTTGGAGAATACAGCCGATCTTTTGGGTGACCACTGACTCAGGAAAAAAAAAAAAAAATGAAGGGATCCATTATTCCAGTGAAGAGCCAAAGAGATATTGAGGGATAAGTAATCTATGCCATGATCCTTTAATGAGAGCTTAGAAGCAAGATACCAGGGTCAAGGAGATTAAACAGAAGCCCTGAGTCCAAAGAGTCAGAGACAAGAATCAAAGTCAAGGCAGAGAGCCAAGAGTTTGAGATTGGGCAAAGGGAGAAAGAGCAGAAACAGTTTTCAAATACACAGACAAGTGCTGAGAACAACCTTGGGGTATGGGTTGTTTATACACCCTGCTTTGCAGGACAGGGGAGACGTAGGCTGTTAAGATGCAAAGTAATGCTATAAGCAAGAAGGTAGATGCTGGTGCGAGTGGTCAAAGATGAAGGTGGCTGGAACTGGCTGTGAAGAGGCTGAGCGCTGAAGAGTTTGGTGCTTTTCTGTAGGCATAGGATGTATTTGGGAAGGAAGTGCTCTGAATGTTCTGTTCTAAAAGCCAAATGTTGAAGATACATTGGAAATGAGGGTGATGAGAAGGGGACCAATTAGGAAAGAACTATAACAGTCCATTCACTCATTGATTCAATAAGCATTTAGTGCTTCTGGGCCAGAAACTGCAATGAACAATATACACAAAGATGAAAAAGTGGTTTGCTGGAGGAGGTGGAAAGGGAGAGACATATAAACAATTAAAATACACAAGCTCTAAGTGAAGAGTAGAGAGGTGTCCTGAGAATGTCTAACTCCTGGAGCCAAGACTTCAGATGAGATGTTTTCCAGGCAGAGCAGGGTCAGGACAGGAGCAGAGGATATTTGAACAATGGGAACAGATGATGTAAAGCCAGGGACAGGAAAGAAAGCACAGGATGTCTCCATGGTCACTGGTCATGTGTGGTTACAGCAGAAAATACGCTGTGGAAGGTGACAGAAATGCACCTGTGGAGGTGGCTGGGTCAGCAGGAAAGGGCTGGCCCTTACCCTGTGGAAAGACACAAACACATGGAGCCACGTTCATGTGCTAGATAGTTCCCTAGTGTGTTACTGTGAATGAAGCAGGGGACTAGAAATAGGGACACTATGGTAGGAGCCTGAATGCATCCAAATAGCAGATGATGAAGGCTCCCCAGGGAATAGCCCATGAGTCAATGAAGGAGGCAACATATTCAAAGTTAATTTATAACATAATAAAATCTAGAGTTGTATCAATCATTCAAATTCATTAAGTTAGGAAGATGAAGCAAGTTAATACAAAAACTAGATGATACTACTGGATTAAGAGAGGAAATATAAGAAGCATAGACTAAGAGGCACATACCTTGGGGCCTCAGGACACAAACACATGGAGCCATCTGGGGGAGCAAAAGTGAATATGGTCATCAATAATTGACCATAAGTTCTCTAAATGGGATACCTTGAAGAGTAAAAGGGGCTTTGAGCAGTTCGACTTAGATAACAGGCAAAAACCAGGACTGTACTGGTCACACTGCAAAGTTCATCCCCACAGTTATCTAGGGGATGTCCTGCCAACTGTGAGCTTCCTGTAAAAGCAGCTTCCTGGACAGACTCCTTTATAGGAAGGAGCACTTACTTAGCAGGGCTAGAGAGAAGATTCTGGAATTCCTTTAGATTATATTCTGGGGAATAAACAAGATCACTCAAGGGAAGAAGTACAGAGTGAGAGGAGAAAAGGTCTAATGTGGATCCATTACAGTTGTAAGTGGAAGATGTCTTGGTGAGGGTTGGAGCATGACTCTGGGTGCCTGTGTGTATGTCCCCTCTTGGGTTCTGCCCAAAGTAAGCAACTACTCTTCACTGAATATTCTGGAATCAGTGTTTAAAAAAAAAAATCCTTCCCTTGGTTTACATATAGCCTATCATTTTCAAAAATAATTTGGCTAAAAGTGAAAGGGAAAAAGTACATAGTCACATAAAGTTTTCTATGTATCCTGATTAACATCTAGTTCCTGTGACATGGTGCCTTGAAGAACCTTATCTCACTTTCTTCTATTTAAATAAGTTATACAGTTCTGTGACAAAAGAAAACTGTAGTGACTCCTATTATCTTGTTCTCTTTGCAGCCAAGACCTAGAAAGGAAGAATATGAATTTGGGGGCTCCCTGAGAATCTTGGCATACATTTACTTCACCCAGGCCACCCAGAGAACTGATGCAGCTTCTTTGGATTGAGAGAGTTTCTGACTCCTATAGGGCTAAAAGCTATCAACGCATGTCAGACTGCACGACCTGATACAATGCTAGAATGATTTTAGGATGGCAACAGAAGTGTCACTAACTGACCAGAGGCCAGGGGACCTGCTTAGAGATGACCTCTAGGATGCTGAAAATAAATGTCTAGAAGACAGGCAAAAAGTCAGATGTGAGCTGTGGATTTGGGACTAGCCATTGCTGCTGCAGTTAAAGCTGAAAATCTGGATGAGCTCTTAAAAAAAATAGGAGGTGACAGCTGAGAATGGAGCTTAGGAATTGCTAGAGTGATATCATGGGAGAAGCGTGGAAAGGGCAGTGTTCTGGAAGCCCAGGGATAAAAGAGTTTGCATTAAATAGTCAATATATTAAATATATCCAGAGAGACTGAACAGAAGCCTGAGTTAAAGGAAACAACAGGATTTTAACAATAGATAAGCTAGAAATAGAACTTATTCTCATAATCAAAAACTCAGGCCATCCCCGAAACTAAAAAAAAAAAAAAAAAAAAAAAAAAAAAAATCTATATATCTGGGTATTGGAGCTTCATTCAATGACAGAGATGGTCAAACTCAGACAATCTCCTTAATTTGTTTCTGGTACAGGAATGGGACATGCTGAAGATCTCATGGGAGAAGAAAGAGCTTCATTAAGAGTTCCTGTGCCTATTCTCACCAAATGACTAAAACAAAGACAGGCTTTTTTTTGGTTCATCATTCTCTCCGAAGCAGTCACAGGCCAGCTTGAGAGAGGTGCTCCTACTACCAAACACTGCACGCGACTTGTATTAATTTTGTCATTATTAGGAAAGAGATGAAGGACTAACATGGCAAAGGAACTGATTTGAAAATCTGATCATCTATGAAGTAATCTTGGGAAATTAGTATTACCATTCCCTAAGACTTAGTTTCTTTATTTACAACATGAGGGGGTTGGACTGGATTGGTTATAAATCTTCAGGCTCTGAAATTTATGTGGAAACTGGAGGCTGCTTCTTGGGTAACGATGTTGCTACTACCTTGTGTAGATTGGACATATATATACTATTGTAGAGAGGAAAAATACTCTTAATGCTTTTAAAAGGAATAGCACACATCTTGCTTCTTAAACTCAAAACTGACTGGAACAAATGAAGCTTCAAGTTTTTTTTTAAATATTATGCATAATCATAATGCAGTGAAACAATTCTATAAGAGATAGGTAGTATACTATATGGGAGAATTTTGATTGAAAATTCTTGGAGAATGTCAGGGAAATCACTTCTCAAAAACCATTTTCTTATGTATAAGTCAAAAGGAAAGTCTAATGCAAGAGCTCTGGGTCTTATGCATAGAACTTTTAAAGAAAGTCAGTGAAGTTGTGCTGCTGCAGCATTGATTAATGTTAAGAGTCACAGGGGTAGGGAAAGGTGGCTGGAGTGGTGGCTCAGCAGTTACATCACTTGTCTGGCATGCGCAAGTACATGGGTTCAAATCCCAGCTCCAAGTACACAACCAAGTGTCAGAGCAATGAAAGCCACATGAAAAACTAAATAAAGTTGATTGGCAACTTAGTTGTAAATGGATAGTTCTGGAGAATTATAACAAACAACTATTTTTTAAGACAACGATGAGAAAATATTTCCTAATACTTTTGACTGGGAAGGAAGGATGCTCAGTTAAAAAAAAAAAAAAGTAGTGTAATCAGGCAATCTGATTTTATTTCCAATTTCTATCTATTAAACCCTCTGGGACATAAAGTCCTAATTATAAAATAAAGAGATTAGATTGGAAGACTGGATATCCATTCCAGGATTAAAAAAAAAAACAATGTATTATTTTAATAGCTTAGAGGCATGTGAATATTGTCAACCACAAGCCTTTAAAAATTTCTTTCCTTGTCAAAAATTCATCTTACACTTCTTAAGAATACAGGAGAATCAGAAAGAGGCCATATTTCCCTTTGCTCAATACAAAGCATCCACTGCTTGCCAGGGTCCTAGAAATCAATGAAGATACCATCTATGATGATCCAAACGCCAGGATTGATAAAAAGTTCATAATGACGGAGCCCAGCAGTGCCCTCCACTGAAGGGTAATGACTCCAGGGAGAAATTCTCTGCCTAGCAAGAGATGCTCAGTAGCCTAGTGTTCCAAGTCAGAAATGCTCAAGCTTTCTTTTGTGTTTTTGCCTCCAGCCTGGGTGCACACACGACAGTACTCCTATCATTACCATCTTCCACTAAAGAGATTTTCTTTTAGGGGTGGCAGTAGGTTGCAAATTACTCCTTCCAGGCTCCTCTCTACCAACGAATAAGAGTCACTGTCCTAGATTAACTGTGCATTTTCAAATTTATGCTGCTCATGTTTCCCATTTTTGTCTTCTAAAAATGTTTATGTCAAATGCTATTGCATTCCATTTAAATCAGTACAGATATATCAAGTTCTCAGAATTTTTCTTTTTTCTTTTTTTGTTAAGGATACAGTGGAAAAGAAACTACTGCCAATAAGCGCTGAACTGGATCCTGCCTTTTTCTCACTTCTTAAAAGCCAACATCCAAAATCAACAGCTTTTGCAGCATATCATAACAGCAATTTACCCAACCAGGAGCTCCAAATACACATCCCTAGGTAGTTCCATCTGGAATGAACAAATCACAGCCCTTCAACTCAACCTTTCTAAAGCTGCATTCCGTCCTTCTGGTTACAATGTTGACTTTTCTTTGCTTTTCCCCCCACCCAACAGCACTGTTAACTTCCTATCCAGCTCTCTCCCATTCCCATAGCTATTCTGGGTTGCATCCTCTGTAATGACTTTCATTATTCCACGGTTCACATCCTCTTCCACCACTTAATCTCTCTCTCTCTGCTGCCAATTTGTTCAGAATCCCAAATCTTCTAAATATTATAACTAAGTTCACGAATTTAAACTATAGAGCAGGTCATTTTTCTCCTTTGTCTAAAATTTTTCAATGGCTTTACTTTCAGTGGTAAATTGAGAATGCACTCCTTATTGTTACTGAAGGCCTCATGCCTACAATGAAACTCCTAATCTAATGTTATTTCTCATCACTCTTAATTAGTTCAAATGAAGCTGCTACCCACCTCCTTACCTCATTCTTACTTCTCCTTCCACCTGAACTACTCTGCTGTCTCAGAGGTGAGTGGTATATATAACATACTCTGCAAAGCTCCAAATAATTTCCATCCCCTCCAGAAGAAGCTATTCCTAAGCCTAACATTGTTCCAACTCTGCTCTTTGAAGTATGTATGGTCTCCTTCTCTTTTGCACATTCATTGAATTTTTATGCTGTACTAACAGCACATCTGTTATTCTTGTATTCACTTTATGTTTCTATTATATACTTGTCTTATAATCTGTACACTTTTCACTGGACTAGGAGCTATCAAATGACAGAAAAAAAATCACAGCAAGTATTAGTATGCACGCTGCCTAGCACTCAGGAGCTTTCTGACAGCTTATCTTTGCTAAAATGATTTAAAAAGAAAAAGCATGAGTCAATGACCTTCTATGCTACTTTTCAGCAACCAGTGTCTTTTTTGTACTCTGAGTGAAATCTAGAGCAAGAATCCTGCACCACGGATGAGAACACTGGCCATGGAAATGAAGTGAACAACCCAATGGACTAAGTGAATATGAATCTTTTTTTCCTATTGTATGTGAGATAAAATGTATGAAATTATTCTATTTCGTATTAATAGATTCTGAATATAATTTTATAGAAAGCCTATTATAGCCTTGATGACAAATATCTGCTGGGTAGGAAAAAAATTTCAGTACCAGTAGCTCATTTTCCTAAATGGTTATCACTCTGTCTTCAATTACTGGACTTAAATACACTCAAACAATAGCAGAGAGTGTTGCCACTTATCAAGATGCAACTGGGCAATGAGATCAGCTGCTCCCGGACACACCTTAAAACCTTTAGAAGCAGCAACATGGGCAGCAGTCCAGCCTTCTCTGTCGGCGTGGTTAATGAGGTCTGCAGAAACAACAGGCTTCAACATGCCTTCAGGTCTCTCTTCTCCTCCATCCAAGGCAAAGAAGCCTGGCTCAGGCACCTCCTCGCTTAAACCGTCTCCAGGAGCTGGTGCTCTGTGGTACATAAGGAGCTTGAGGCTATCCACATTACCAGTGTCCACAGCTGCATGAACTGGTGTCCAGCCATCCTTCAAATAAAATGACCACAGGGAAAGGGTTCGAAACAACATTAATGTTGAGAACAGTATTATTTACAGTCCACCACTGAATGTTCTTGGGCATGGACCACTGAACTGGAGAAAGCAGGCATTGCAATCCTACCACTGATGAGCTCTGTTCTCCAGCTGTGCCAGGGACTGTATTTCCCACTGCTATGACTCATGCTTGCTGATTTCTAACCCTTTCCACCTAACAGTTAACCATCTGGAGGAGGCAGGCACTGCCCAGGTCTGTATTACATATGATACCTCAGAAATCTCAATTTACTATTTAAAGTGAAAACAAACTTTAAAGAGAATTTGTAAAAAGTATATGCAAGAATAGTAGTAGGAGTATACTAAAAAAAATGCTGTTATAAACCAGTTTTACTTATAGGGCAGTTGTTTAACTATAACCTCAAAAGTTTATACAAACCATTCAAGAAGGAAAGGGGCAGAAATGCAGGAAAAACAAAGTCAAATAATTTCATTGGATATTTATGGGCATTGCTGAGCGTTCCCTGACTACTGAAGGATACTGATCGACATGAGCTTAGAAAATGTTCCCACTGAAATTACTGAGTCTACTTCCTAGAACTTGTGACTTTGGAATTCCTATCATCCACTCAGCTGGTTGCTAGAGCCAGTGTGGAACTCTTTCCCTAAGGAATTTTTTTCTCAGGTGGGTTCCCCAGAGTAGTTTGAAGTATGGAATCTTAAGCTTTACCCCAAATCAGAAATTCTGAGGAGAGGCACTGGTCCACCAACATATTTTAACAAGACACGCAGGTTATTAGAATATACTAAAGTTTGAGAAACACTATCTAGGGGAAATCTTAAATCCATCTAGAATGTCTTATTTTATATACAAATGGATATGCCTACTAAACAGGCTCCCACTTTAATTGGTTTTTAAACTTTTTTTTCTAATAAAAGAAGTGATTTTTATTTTGGCCTATTTTATTTGACTACATTAATAATCTCTGTAATCCAAGTTTGTCATGTAGTATTTTGTATTACTATGTTAACTGTTTCACGGAGCTGTGACTTTTTTTAAACACTAGGGTAGAAGTCAGAGAAACAGACAATAAATGGGAGCTATCTCAACTTGGCCGTTATACGAACATTCACTAAGCTGACCCTTGATGATGGGCTTTTTCTCTGGTTCTGGATTTCATACCAATAAAGTCCACTTGGCTAAGTTGAGACAACAGCTGGGCAGTACCGGAAAGACTGAGAATACTCCTTGGGCTCCAGTCAGGTAAAGCAATTGCACGGCTCCTTCTTCACAGGATTGTTGGCATCAACATTTGGGCAGCAGCCTTAAGCGGGCCTGGAGTATAACTGTTTTTGACCTTTGCTGATTTACATTACAATGACCAATATAGCCTTTCCTGAGAAACACTTTTCAGCCTTCCATTCTCCTTTGTTACTTTATTAGTAAAAGGCAAAAGGCAGGGGCTGGAGCTTGCCTGCCATGCGCCAGGAAGCATGTTCCTACCCTAGCACCATATATGCAACAAAGTGTTGGAGCAAGAATACAAATAAAATTGATTTTCCCTGTCTCTCTCACTGTCCCTCCCTTAAAAAAAGAAAAAGACAAAAGATAATTATTCTCTTAATATTCCCTACCAATTATACTGTTAGTTCTAAAGAATTTGTTCAGCTCACCAATAACTACCTTGAAAGCATGATTTCTGTGTTCTCTTATATAGGAAATGATTTCAATTTTTATGTTACATTATTTTTCATTCAATCTGATGATGTAAACCTCATTTACTTTTCATCTATAAGGTAAAATTTTAATAATGATTATATAAACGTCATAAATTTCTTAAACACATAAAACAACTGTAAAACTATTTTTCTCAGATTTAAAGAAAATAAATGGCAGATTAAAAAAACCTTTTAAACAGCTCTACCAATGAGATCCAGTGGAAAACGTTTACATCTGCATTATTATATCCCTGCTGATATCATTAACTATTGGCTGTTGGTGAAATTACTTAAGAAAACCCAAATCTAAGACAATGATTTGTTTAATGAATAGAAATTTATACTTCCATTGTCTCTCGTAACTCTGAAAATGAGACATAACTCTTTGTTTTCGTATTTTAAAGATCAATCATCTGAGGCTCATGAGTGGAGGGACTGGTTAGGCTAAAAATACTTTTAAGTAGCAGGGAAGTGAATCAAACAGAAATCAGACACTTTGTAAATCTGATATCCTAAAAGAAAAGAAAAGCAACCTCTATTTTGATGTATAGTTGTCCCCAAGTATCTGTGGGGGATGGCCTAGGACTGCCTGCCCACCAGCCTATGGACACCACACACTAGAGACCCTCGAGTCCCTTACACAGAAAGGCAGAACATTTGCATATCCTGTGCCTATCCTCCCATACACTAAGTCATCTCTAGATTATTTACAGTACCTTATACAGTGTAAAACACTAGGTATGCAAGTGTTACACCACACTGTTTAGAGAAAAGTGACCAAGAAAAAAATCTGAGTTTAGTAGATATGCAATTTTTAAAAGACATTCTTGATCCATGGTTGGCTGAATCCACAGACATGAAACCCTCAGGTGTGCGCAGCCATCTGTATTTTGCTTTTTCTAGATGCAGAGCTTTAAGACACAGTATAAGTTACATACCGGGGGGCAAGAAAACAGGTACTCACTTGGGTTTTTATACTTCGGTCAGTGCCAGCTTCCAACAAGAGTTTAATACATTCTTTATTTCCATTTTTACAGGCCAGGTATAAAGGTGTTTGTCCTCTAGCAGCAGCATGATTAATGTGAGCATCATATGTAATTAATAGTTCTACACACCTAAACACAAGGTTAGAATTATATAAAACCTGGGTTTGACCTCTAAAGCACCACCTGACCAATATACTAATGTGCATAGAAACCAATGCTAAAGCAATTAGCATTGCTTTACATACATCTATTATTATTTCTATGTATTGATAATTGTGGATCTTATTATATACATACTGTTTTTGTCCACAAAGCTAGAAAAGATATTTTAGTCACAAAACTGAATTATTTGCATGAAAATTTAAGAGCACATTTGACCAAGTACTAAACCTGGTTTATGACATTTGTTGCAACCAACTTTTAAAAGTAGAATCCTTAGAACTAGTTTAACTTATTAGAATGGTTTAATTATACTCAAAATATATATACACATATATGTATAAACACATATGTATTTATGTAATAAAAATAAAATTTGAGATGTAAAATATTTTGAACTTTGCAAAAAGTTAAGCTGCTGAAACTGTTGGTGGAACTGCAGAATGGTACAGCTGCTCTGGAAAGTGGTGTGGAGACTCCTCAAAAAATTAAGGATGGACCCACCATACAATCCAGCTATCCCTCTTCTGGATATTTTCCCAGAGGAGTTAGAATCAGCACATTATAGTGACACAGCAAAATCTATGTTCATAGCAGCTCAATTTAAAACAGCTAAATTATGGAACCAATCCAGATGCCCCTCACTGGATGAATGGATCCAGAAACTGTGGTATATATTTACAAGGAAATTCTACTCAGCATTTAGAAATAACAGTATTGTGGCTTTTGAAGGTAAATGGATGGCGATGGAAGAAAT
This sequence comes from Aplodontia rufa, assembly GCA_004027875.1. NCBI lineage: Eukaryota > Metazoa > Chordata > Mammalia > Rodentia > Aplodontiidae > Aplodontia > Aplodontia rufa. The sequence goes on from PVKS010003939.1 coordinate 20,888, forward strand.
CAGGCTGAGTGATGTTAGCCAAACTGAGAGAGTCAAAGGTCGAATGTTTTCCCTCATTTGTGAAGGCTAGAACAAAACCCAGGCTTGGGTGAAAGGTCCTCAGACTCATGTATTAGACCCAGTAAAGGCATAGCAACACATCAACCATGGATATGTTGGGGGAGTGGGGAGGAGAGAAGGAGGGTTAGAGAGGGATATAGGGAGGGGATCACAATGCAGCATACCCTTTACCCTCCTGAGAATCCAACTAATACTCATGCAATCATTTAATTCTATAAAATTCATAATTTAAGCATTTCTATTGCTTGTAGGGGTAAAAAACAGAATCATGAAACTGGGGTATGGGCAAAATGGGAGTAATTCTGGTTTAAGAACAAATGCATATTATATTCTTACTTTATATGCATTTATGATTATACAATAACTCAACTCCTTAATAAAATTTTTAAAAAGTTTAGCTGCTGAGTCATTCTGCAATTTTTCACTTTATAAATATTTGCAAATTGCATAGAAAGCAGCACACCACGTGCTTCCTCTATAAAAAGTAACAGGGAGGCTGAGAAAACGGCTGTCTTAGAGAGAAATGACAGCAGAGAGGTTGTCCTGCCTCCAAGCAGAAACTCAGTGCCCTGAGAATCAAGAAGGAAATCAAGAAGTCTTGGTGACACTTAGTAAAGAGCTAAAAACCCAGAGCTTGAATTTGTAAAATTACTTGAGAATATGCTTAGAAAAGAGTGCTAAATGATAATCTAACAAAAAAGCAATTGACTTTTTAATTTTTTTAAACTCAGATGCATGGTTTGTCATTTTGGTTTGGTTTCCCTTTGTATCATTTCATATTCTCTCTCTCTACACACACACACACACACATTAAAAACAAGTTACATGTTGACATATGTATGTATCATACACACTTATATTAACCGATTCCTAGATTTTCACAGGAACTTCCCTTTTGCAAAGCTATTCCTGCCTCCAATACTGTGGCTGTTATGCACTGAAATCAAGTGCACCCACAGATTGCCTGGTGGTAAGTAAAGGTAGAAGCATAGCTCAGGAGAAATCACATTTGCAGGATGTGGGATACATCTAAACAGGGACAGCAAAATCAGTGTTTATGTTTGTCAATAAAAAACTCAGGGTGATAAAGGACGTGTTAGATATGTAGAAAATGGTGTACCTGAAGCTGTGATACACACACACAAAATTAAGTATAATTTTGAATATATTTAAATTTATGATTAATAATAGTTATGTAAACCTTTAAAACACACATTTTAAGAATTCTATAATTTGTTAAAGAAAATTTCTACCAGGACAGTTGGATTAAAAGGATGAAAGCAGCTTGCATTCTCCACAATCTACCATTTGAACTCAGGCAGAGAAAGCAACTTAGCTCATGTTATTCAAACATGACTTCAAAAGTGGAATCCTTGGAACACACATCTACCTGTCTGAATTAGTTAACTCCTGAGGAAATCTCTGCTAAAGTATATGCATTTTAATTGATAGGCTTTCCGTTTATATACTTGAACCACTTTTAGTATATGAGATTTCTGTATCCTTTTTTTTTTTTTAACATGGGAAAACAAGATGAGTACTTGGTATTTAATTACCAGTCAGTTGTAAGTAATATAATTCTATGTTTCTCTTTTTATGCCATCATAAGTTTAAAAAAAGTTTGTTTTGAGTTGGTTGTTGTTTCCTTTTTTTGGCATGTCAGCACATGGTGAACCACCACCTTCTCCATCATCTTTATCTCACTCTGTGTTGATGTGCTATAGATGATCTTCAGAAGCAAGTCCTTTCACATGCAGCCTGGACACAGCATATTTTTCTTCATCACTTCCCTCATTTACAACTACTTAACTATTTTCAAGAAGAATAAATTTAAGATTCTACTTTGCATTTAAATCCTCAAATATGTACAGTGAATTTATTTGCCAACGGATTTTAAGCAATACTTTACACATTTAGCTGCACTTAAAATATGTGTGCAAAATACAAAGAGAGGCTATTTTCATAGGAAAGAAAAAAAGAATTCAGAGCATCACTTACTCAAAATGTCCCTGAGCAGCTGCAGCACACAAGGGTGTGAAGCCATTTTTATCAGCAGCATCAACTTGGGCTTCTGCGTTCAGCAGCAATCTCACACAGTCTACGGATTTTCATAGGAAGTCATTTTAATTCCCATTTAGTTATGAGACAGATAATATGCAAGCTGCAGAAAGATTGTAAACTCAAAAGACCTCTCCTCTGCACAGTTGATCTGAGTATTCTATCATGGCAGATGTCCACAGATTAGTTCACAGGGAAAGTAACCTCTTTTCCCAAAAGATCATGATGCCCCAAAAGTCATCAATGAAGATGTGATCTTTTCATTGCTTTATGAAGAGTTGCAGATGACTAAAAGGAATATTGTGGGCTAGAAAATGCTTTACCAGATTTTTCCACCAGCCTATCCCAGAAATGTTTTTGAAGAGAGAACCAAATGCATTTACCAAATTGAAATATCACTCTTTGTATTAGAAAGAGCTAAATTTTTACTTCATGATGTTCATTCAGTCATTAAAATACTTCTGTATGGTAGCCATCCTACACTTACCTATATAAATGAGGATAAAGGAGAGCCAAAGAGAAAGTCATCTAATTTAGAAATAAGTATCTCCTGGACCTCCTGTCATGTTTCTTATGTTATGATCTAGATTCAATTTCTTTATATTAAATAAAATTCCTACATTGCTTTTGAAGCAAATAATAATTTCAAAATACTCTGACACTACTGAACTGTCTTAGCTCACCAGAATCTGCCATTTATCTGAATTAATCATATGGCTCACATATGCAATGCTTTTTAATTTTGCACTTGTAGTCAAATCATCTCTTTTTCAGCACTACCATATGCTTTAGTATATTTAAATATGGAATTTGCATTTTAAAGAACAAGAATAATTCCCAGTCTTCATGGATATGTCATTTATAATTATATAACTTCTTAGTTCTCTGGGAAAAAAAAATCCAAGTAACTATAAACTACTGCTACTACCGAACAATTTCAGACACATGACTCTTCCTAACTACTAAAAATTTCCATCACTGTGGCATTCCCTAAAGCCCTGATGCTCTGACTTTCTTCCACGTCAGATATTTCTAACAGACAAATTAGGGCAACTTATTTCTGTCCAAAGTGACTGCAGATGGCTGACTTTATTATAGAATATGGTTTTAAGCTAGTAGACATCAAGTTTCAACATGGACATTTTATGCATATCTCATTTCATTTTAACTAGCTGCAATAAAACTTTATATTAAGAAACTGTACAATTTGGGTTAATGTTTATAACACTTCAAATCTTATGCTAAAAAATTATCCATTACTACCTGTAAGAAATTTGAAGCTCAAAAAAAGCATTTTTCTTATAATAGTAACGCCAAGTGATTTTGGCCTTCCATCCTTTTGCAAACTTGAGTTATGACATGAAAAACTCTTGCCATTTTTACCTGTATGTCCATTCTTAGCAGCAGAATACAAGGCAGAATGGCCATCTTCACAGGAGTAATTAATGTCCAGTCCTTCTTCATTAAGCAGCATTGATAATAAAGTGACATTTCCCTGGGCAGCAGCTTGCTGAAGAAGGGTGGGCCTGCCAGCCAGGGGGGCAGGACCACCACTCATTAGCAAAGGGGTTAGGGAGGGTGACCAGCCTGCAGGTTAAAGTGACTGTCGTTAGAGAGTAAGGACAGGAGACAGATATATAATTCCTTTCTGAATCATACACAAACATATGAACATGTATCCCTAGAGGATTATGTGGTTTCTAATATTATCAATCTGTTAATACTTTCTTAGCATGAATCTGTACCATTATTACAGATCTTATATCTGCAGCTAATTAAATTAACATACATGGTGATGAATTATTTTTAGTCATCAGTCTTGTAAAGTTAAGTGTTAAAGTCATGATTGGTTTTAGGAAACTAAGATGGCTGTCACATTCTAAAAGTTCAAATTCCTCTTCTGGATTTCAAAAGAATTTGAATTTTAAAATTATGGAAATATTTCCTCAATTTCAATGTCAATCTGAAAAAGTAAACTGATACTTTTAGGCATAAGGCAGAAATGATGCTAAAACAGATTTTCATTTTTCAACCATGTTTCTAATTTATAATTATACTTACTTATAAATTTTACACAAACCATTAAGATGGGCCTAACACTGTCAAAGAATCCATTTATGTTCCTTGAATGCTCTTATTGGGAAATTTAAATAACAGGTGCTAACTACTATTCACTATTGAGTCAACAGAAATACAACAGGTGTAAGTGGGTCTAGAATACAGCAGTACAAATATTCAATAACAGTTCAAGACTGTATCATCTGGCCATCTTTATAAAAGGTTTAAAAGACTTTTAATCAGCCAACAAAACAGAACATTCTACCACGTAGTTTAAACTAAAGTCATGCGTTATCATGGTTAGCTATTTCCCATCAGTATTTAGCAGCTTTAGAGGAGAATCTGTTAAGTGTATGAAGTCGGTTGCATATAGCATGGAAAATTTTCTGAATTCTTCCTTCATCAAAAGGCTGTAAAAACAGTAAAGTAAAAAATGTTCATTTAATATGATATATGTTTGTGTCTTTTAGACTTAGATATAGTGAATTTTCCAAAATAAGTCACTGTGGTTTTCTCCTTGCAGATCCCCAATACTTCTAAGTAATATTGTGCACATGAGCATATATCCATTCCTTGGGGTGGACTTTCCAAGTATGGAAGGTCACATTCCACTTAGTAAGGCACAATAGATGAATGTTTTCTATCCCCAGCACACTAAACAGGGCACTACTCTAGGTACATGGGTTACATTAATTTGTACGTAATGTTTATTTCTTATTAAAACCTAAGTTACTGGCCTTTGATTATTTTAATAAATATTAAGAGAGTATATAATCAAAGGAATATTCTCAGTATTTAGAAAACTTCTTATAAATTAAAACAAAGTCAATCATACAAATACTGTACTGTTTATCAAAAGCTGATTATATCTTCAAAATCATTTATTTGGGTCTGAATAGTTTATTATTTTACCCTATTAGGAGTGCAGTGACAAAAATTTAAATGCTTAAATATTTATCTAAACTTTATATTTTCCCATTGACATTCATTAGATCTTCTTACAAAAGTAGTATTTTTACTTTGTACTTACAAGAAGGCTCCTCTCTGGTACATTTTACCTTTTGTATTATCTTTAAAAACAAACAAACAACAAAAAAAAAACAGGCCCACAAAAATTAAATCAGTACTTAGTAGAAACGGATGGTAAACAGAGAAATTATAAACAGCAAGGTATGAAACCTTGTAAAGCAAATAGGCAATAGGAAGGCATCGCATAACTGTCCTCTGCAGAAAGGAAGGAATGTGGCTTACACTCTCAGTGTCCATCTGCTTCATGCACACTCTCTCTCTCACACACACACACACTCTCTCTCTCTCTCGACTCACCATGGGTTCATGGTTATTGATATTCTTTTATGAATACCAGCATGCATATATTGAAAGGTTTGCTATTCCTTTATATTTTTTTTTTTTAAACCACAATTCTAGGCTTTGGGAGGAGACAATTAAAATATATTTTCCAAATGCTTTATATAGAGAGAAATACTCAATTATAGACATAACTTCCTGGGAAATTCTATTTTAATATTAACTGACAGAAAAAATATTTTATTCAAAAATTTTCTCACTCTTTCAATGAGTCAAGAGTCTTTGAGTGCTCATTCTGTCACCCAAAACTACAAAAGACATGTCAGTTTCCTTATTTTCTTAGAGGACTACAAGAAATTCTGAAAATCCTTACAAAAAGGCTTTACAAACACCACGTATTCTTAAACTTTAAATGTTAGATGTTCACCATCATCTCCCATTTTTCTCTAGCACAGACCTATTTTTGTAAATCCTGCTGTAAATTCAGAAAAATAAAATAAAACCACCATGAGACTACATTGTTCACCTGAAATTCCGGATAAGGATAAAATAGGTAATACTTAGTTAGCTGGTTTAGTAGTAACAGAATGAACCTACATCCATGCAGCTACACTAATGATGTTAGAAAAGGCATTCAGGTTTACAGGGTCCCACATGTTTGTGAAAGGGAGCACTGGGCACAACACGTCATTGTGGGAACAGACAGAGCATGCAATGGCAGAGGGAGGAGGTGCTGAGAACAGCTTCCGGCATCAGCTTCAGAGGATGAAGAAAGTTAATGTCATAGCCCAGACGGTCCTTATTTTCTGATTTGCCCTCAAGCCAATCATACATGAGAATAATTTTTATAAAATGTTTAAGGGGGAAAAAAGTCTGAACCAAATTCAACGAAATGTGTCAAATAAAAAACAATAACAAAATTAAAACAAACAAAAAAAAATTCCAAGGGTATGGGAACTCAGCTGCCTGCAGTGGCTTCTACTTTAGGCTTCTGTTCATCTAACTCAAACGTGTTCATCTGACAAGTTCAGGAGGAACAAGGCATTCTAATTTGTTTATAATTTAAAACACTATTTTAAAACTTAACATTTGGTCATAAAAGTTGCCAACACAGTTTAGATATTTTACAATGCAATCCGTTAAAATGGTAACTTCTGTCAATCCAGTACTCCTCTGGGATTTGACTTGGTTTTAACTGTCACAGACAGAAGCTGACAGGACACACAGGATTTGAAAATTTGGAAGATCATAGTATCATAGGATCCAAGCAAGGAGAGGTGGTGAACTGTTGTTTTCAAACTCATCAGGCAAGGTTAAGACATCCTTTGATTCCAAAGTACTATAATTTTTTGGCTCAGCGCTTTCATTTTTAGATGACAAAGCTAACGGCTTAGAGAGACCTTGCTCTCCCCAGTGATACCTAGAGAAGGGGCAGAAATGGTCTAATCCTGACTTGTTACACTTAGTTCAGTGCATATTTGATCATGGAAATGGGAATAGACACCTTCCAAGTATTTGGCAGTTGTGCTCTATCCTCATGCCCTGCTCCTAGCTACTACAGAGACATTAGTGGATGTTCAGAAGGTTAATACCCTCCAACAGGCTTATGGCCTGGAGAGGCACAAGCTCGCCCAGACACAGCCAGGTTAAGAAGCAGGATGCAGAGAGGGTGCTTCCTAGTTGCAATGGGTAGGGTGCCAAAAATTGGGGCAACTGGGATGAGGGTGTAGCTCAGTGGTAATGTGCTTGCCTCGCATGCATAAGGATCCAGGTTTGATCCCCAACACTATGGAGAAGTTCAGGGCAATCTAAATGGAAAGCAGAGTTGAAAACCCATATCTTATTTGAAAAGGTTAGGCTGACCTACTCCATCGTATACAGTTATACACACCCCCAACATGTTAAGTGCAATAACATTTCCAATCCCCAAACAGAAGAGGTCTTAGTAAACACTTTGCTAAAGGACTTAAGACCTCTAACGCCTCCCCTCTCCCTTTAGAAGCTACATCTTACAATCAAATGGTGCAGAAATGTGTTATTCCATCAAAGGCAATCCTGCAAAATTATGAAAATACTTGGCTAAACTGCAAATTCAGAGGACAGAAAACAAGGAACTAATTTCTCTATCTTCAATGGCTGCTATTTCTTTGGAATCACTATTTATGTTCTCTTGTCTCCCTAAACACAAGCAAAGTGCATTTTTTCAGATTAGTTTTGGCTCCTTTTCCAAAATTCCATAAATATACAATATGTTAACAATTCTCCATCTTTGAAAACTTAAATTCCTGCTGACAAAATGCTCCTTAAAGATGCTGGTTTTAATAGCTTCTCTGCTGGAACAAAAGGGCATCAGTGGCTGGTCCCCAGACCATGAGAAGACCAAGGCAACAACTGGCAGAGCCTCAAAGTATCAAAAAAATAAACAAGAGGATCACAAGTTCAAGGCCAACCTTAGCAATGTAAGCAAGGCCCTAAGCCACTTAGTGAGACCCTGTCTCAAAAAACAAAAGGGATGGTGCTGTAGCTGTATAGTAAAGTGCTCCTGGATTAAATCACCAGTATCAAAACAAATCAACAATAAACTTGACAAAATTTATGTATCTGAGGAGTGTTTCTGTGCAGTTATGGCACAGCTCTGACACTGCTCCAAATGTTTCTAGAACTTGAATTTTACAACTGCCTAAAGATCTTATAGTGCATTCTTACAACAGCCTAAAGATCTTATAGTGCATTCTTTGATTCTCATGAATGGTAGAAAAACCCTTCTGAGGGTGGGTTGAAATTGTGAGAAAGAGCCAACATTATTCTAGGCCATGAGGAGGGCTGTCCAACTCGGCAATACCATTTTGGATGAAAAATATGGAATGTTGAATGTCTATATAAGAAAAAAAAAATCACAAAATACTAAGGTCAGCTCTAAAGCAAATTCCTCCCAAAAGCTGAAAATATCACCACCACCAAAGCAGTAACATCACCTCTGTTTATTGACCACTCATGCTGTTCCATGCTCAACGCCACACTCACCATGATGAGCGTAAGCTCCATATTAAGGAAGAGAAAACTTGCTCAGCGTGGAAAAGGACCAACAATGTAGCTATAAATGGCAGAGACCAGATTCCAACACTGATATGAGTTGTCAAATGTTGTTTCCAATTTTCAATGCTGCTTCTCAAAATATGTATATAACTTATCAAAGAACTTAATTTCAAGGCCACCGTTTATGATTAGATAAAGAAGTTCTGGTGTACTGACCTTATTATTCTCACTATACAACCAGCGTAGTGCTACCTGATTTTCAAATTCCCACTCTCAAGTTTTACATATGATACTACTCAGACTTTCCTATAAGTTTAAAAGGAAAAGTAGCATCTGCTAACCACTAAGAGGCCATGGTCGGAGAGACTGTTGGAAAGTGTCAACAGAACTTGGAAATGGTAATGTTATTTTAGAATCATATTTGTGTAACAAAGAGCTAATCCTGAGCTGGAGTGTAGCTCAGAAGTAGAACACTGGCCTAGCATGTGAAAGGACCTGGGTTCCATCCCTAGCACTGCAAAACCACAAACGAAAATAAACAAAACTAATCCAGTCACACCAATATAAAGCAATGCTTCCTCTAGCAACCTAAAACAAAAGGGAAATAATCTAGTTCTTCTTTGTTCAGCATTCCCAGAGTCGATGAGTTCACAAACCACAGCTGTAATGGAAACCTTCTCTAACATGCCCACGCGCTGTTAACCATCTGGGCTCAAATGCTTCAGACACGGTAAATGGCTTTTGCAATAAGCTAAACTTAGAATACAGATTTTAAAACATTCACACTCCATGTATGAGGGCAAGAATAAAAAAAACTTAATACCAAACTGATATTAAAATTCAGAATATACCAACTATAGAACAAACCTAATCAATTTGATAATCCAGGAGTAGTGTTAATAGACTTAAAAGGATTTTTTAATGTCATTCCAGAAGGGATAGAATTGAACACATACTGTGTGATGATGATCCATTAATATTGAGATCTCATGAGATAAATATTTAATAAGAAGGAATATGCTTTCCTCCCATGGAAATGTTTTAGTCTCTCTAAATCAATGGACTTCTTGTACTTCAAACCACTATTTTCAGCTTATTTGAAAAGAAGAAAGCACTGTGCATAACGAAACCGCAATTGATAAAGCAAGATGAATCACCATACCCCGGAGCCTTCAAAGAAAATTACAAAAAAAAGAAAAAAGAAAAAAAGAAATAGCGAAAAAATTTTTAAAAAGTTTTAAGGCAACATGAAGGAAATGAAGGTGAGAGAGAGTACAGGACACATTCTTAAAAAAGGGTGGAATATTCAATCCCTTTACCTGATGCTGTTACCAGGAGGCTGTCTGAGGCACCTGGGCTACGGGATGAAGCACTAACAGGGTTTATGGAAGAGCAAGAGGCAGTGGTGGTAGGAATGACAGGGGAGCTGTCGGAACATGCAGGTTGGCTCTGTCCGGGGGTTGCAGCAGGCCAGGCACCCACCTGAGACGCGGCCAGGGCTGAGACGGCACAGCCTGCGGGTACCACAGTTAAATCTATGGACGGTTTTGGTGGCAGCTGAGGGGAGGATGATTTAGGGAGATTCTCCTCAGTTATTACCCTGTTCCCTTGGGGCAAACTGGAGTGAGATGAAGCCACAGATTTGTTATCAACTTTGGCTCCTGCATTCGAGGCCCTGCTGCTATCCATAATAACCTTGAGTTGGGGGTGTGGTGGAGAAGGAGTTTGGGAGAGCCCTGGCTTTTTTGGAGGGATAGGAGGAGGATTTCCTCTGTCAACTCGTGCTACACCAGGAGTCTTTACACCAGTCCGACCGACTGCAGGGTAGGTGCCACCGTCCCCCGTTGGGGGCACTCCAGGTCTGGGAGGAGGACCCGCTTGAGGGCTTGTAAATCTTGACAGTGCTTGGGTCACAGTATTCCGAGCTAGCTGTTTGGCCACTAGATTGTCACGACTTGTAGGCGACACATCTCTTGATGGAGGACTTTGGGTCGTATTTCCATTTTGGTCTGGGTCATTAGCATTGCCCTGAAATCTAAATCTAGCTGCTTGGATTCGTGGGTTCAGACCTGGATGCAAAGATGCATTGGCACACGGTGAATGTAAACTGTGCACAGGTGGGGTCTGTGAGTAGTTCTGGGGAGCTATGCCTGGTGACTGAGCAGCGAGAGGGGCAGCGCTACTGGGAACTGGGGGGGTGCTACTCGTTAGATCAGGTGTGGAGCCAGTGCTCGGTCCGTTTTCCTCAATTCTGCTCGCACTCGGAGGAGGAAGAGTGGGCAGAGAGGAGCCGATCAAGTCACCGTGGGAAGCCTGCCTGTCGATACCTGGTTTGGCCAACGCGGCATTGGTGCACAAGTTCCCTTTTGCATTTGCAGAAGCTAGGGGGGTCGCTGCGGAAGGCTTCACAGGTACAGTCAAAGGCAACTTCTTCACGTGGTCAGTGCCTGCTGTCACTAGGTCTGTCTGGCAAGCAACAGACCTCGTCACAGGTCCTTCTGTTCCCACAGATATGGAAACCAAACGCCTATCTTTTGTCTTCCGTGGGAGAGAGAGGCTTGGTTTGCTGTCACTTCCCCTTTTCAGTTGCTCAATCACCTTCTTCATCTTGTCTATCTCCTCTTTGAGGTCAGTGGTGTGCGCTTCTTCTCGGCTCAGCTTGGCACGCAGCTGTTCCCGCTCTGTATCAAACTCAGAGAGCTGTTTCTCCATCTGAGCTTCCATTTCCGTGCTTCTCCGTTTCTCCGTGGAGAGCTCTTCTTCTAGTTCATTCATCTTCTTCTTTTCCTCCTCTAGTTTGGCCATGACTTCGTCCAGCTTCTGGGCCTCTTCTATGACTTTGCCCGAGAGCTGCTTGCACTCCTTCAGGAGCATCAGGACCACGTGCTTGTTCTTGCCCCGCTCCTCCTCCAGGCGGGCTGTCAGCTTCTTGTGCTCCTGCTCCAGGGCTTGCAACTGAAGCTTCTCCATTTCGAGCTGGAAGATATTCACAGGAAAACCTGGGTTAATATACAGAATATTCTTCTCACCAAAGAAGAGCTTCTTGCTAGATGCTTGCTGACTTTCTAACAATTACATGGTCTGGGTCAGTAAAAAACACATTTTCAAAATATGCTGTCATAGAAAAAAAACACTGTAATTAGCCATTAAAAAGAGAAAATAGCTATAAATGATTTTATGCAAACATCTAGGTTACAGCAGAACTGTTTTAGTCTATAGAGTCAACTACAGAAAAAGAATAACCAGATGCTTCAAACTGTAGCAGAGTTGAGGACGTCTATTTTTGTTAAAACAAACAACAAACAGAACTCTGTGAGGGAACTGGTGATGAGAAAAGGTTCAATGCTTTAAGACTGCTACCTAATCTTTGAGGTACTGATCATGAAAAGTGCTGAAAACAGGACTTAATTTAACTTCTGAGCTCCTGTATTTGCTAACTGTATTACTTAAGTACTTTAACATAAGATTCTTATGATGGCTTATTGTAGAAATCATATGAAATCATATACTGAGTTTTTGAAAACAACAGAGTGCTAAGGAATTATCTGATCAGCACTGCAATCCGTATCAGTGAACCCGAAGTCTGGCCCTGTCTCTTACTTGGATTCTGTTCTCTCCCTTAACTACAGGGCCTCCCTGGTGTTTCTTGAACATGGTTCTGCCTCAGGGTCTTTGATCTTGCTGTCCTCTCTGCCTAGAATTCCATCACATACCTGCATGAGGCAGTCCCACACTAAGGGTGTGCTCTGCACCACAGACCAGCCGGAAAGGTGAGTGGGAGAACTCCAGCCCTACCCATGCCCACACATGGGGCTGCATCTGCTTTACCTTCACAAGAAGGTGCTGACTGTCCACCAAGCACAGACCCTTCAGCTTCCTGCTTCCTAGTGAAGAAGCATCTTTCTACCTTTCCCCTCCAGATGGGCTTTCTAGTATGCACAAAAGCACCCAACACCACAAAGGGCTAGTTCCTTTCTTTTCCTAAGGCCACAGCTCAACTTTACAGTGAGGCCTGTCCTCCTCACCCTGTTGAAATGAACAGCCACTTTTCTCTCTCTTTCTCTCTTCCTCCTTCCCTCTCTCTCCTTCCATACTCCCCCTGTTTGGTACCTACCTGGCCCCACTAGACTACAAGGACTGTCTCTTCTATATGTCCCCAAGATCTAGAACAGTGGCTGGTACACAATGCTGCTTAGATTGTTGAATGAATGAATGAGCACTCTTCCACAGAATTAAGAATCTTGCAAACCCCAAAGGATGTTCTGAGCACATGGGCAGCCTTAGAACTGCACTATCCTAATACGTTCTTATGGGGTTCTCACGTTTGTCAAGAGGTCATGAACTTCAAAGGACACACCTCTATCTGGGATGCAGTAATCACAGTGGCTCGCATGTCTCAGCTATCCAGCCAAGACACTTTCCACTACTGGGCCATAAAGGTTAGAGTAGATCTACCTGGTTGAAGTCAGGGAAGGGTTTTTTTTCCTCCTCTAGACATACAGGCACAGTTCATTCTATTGCACTCTGCTTCAGTGTGTTGCATAGATGCTGCAGTTTTTACAAATGGAAAATCTATGGCAATCTGGCATTGAGCAAGTCTACGAGCACTAGTATTCTAAAAGCTCAGATGACTGTTATTTATTTGCAGTGAAGTATTTCTAAGTTTTGTATATTGTTTTTTCAGACAATGCTATCGTACACTTAAAAGACTACAGGATAACACAAATGTAATGTCTATAGATTTAGAATTTGTGCAGCTTATTTTGATACTCACTTTATTGCAGTGGTCTGGAATGGAACCTACAATATGTTATCTAAATAGTTAGAATTTAGCCTGGGCACTGGGATGCATACCTGCAATCCCAGCAACTTGGGAGGCTAAGGCAGGAAGGAGGGTCTCAAGTTCAAAGTCAGCCTCAGTAACTTATCAAGGACCTAAGCAACTTAGTGGGACCCTGCCTCAAAATAAAAACTAAAAAAGGATGGGGATGATGTGCCTCAGTGGCTAAGTGTGGCTGGGTTCAATTCCCAGTACAAAAAAATAAAAAAGTCAGAATTTACTGAAGTCAGATTCTAATCATCAGTAACAGAGGAAGGGGACCCACTGTTGTGAGCATGTGTTCTTAATCCTTGCTATGAAAATCCTCTACTCCATTCCCTTGCAGTCACCCATGGGACCAAACAGAGAAAATGTCTCTCTGACCAACTAACGGTGAGAGAGATTATTTATTCATGCTAGGATGTTTATTTGCTTTAAAGCACAGCTATTGAATGGCACTGAGAAAGAGTCTCAAACAGATGATCAGGAGTATAGATAAATCCTCAGGAATAATGACACATTCACTTCATTTTACTGTATAAAATTCTGGGATGACTTTATAAGTAGATTAGGTAGGATATGGTAACGATTAGTGCTGCCACTTAGTATATTTATACGAATAAGTTATTCATATGGGTGCCTTGATGAAAATTTGACATATTAAGGCATATTTAACTTTTCTAAAATACACCAAATAGTAGAATTCCATTAGAAAGTACAAAGTTTGGGGCTGGGGATTTAGCTCAGTGGCAGAGCGCTTGCCTAGCATGCCTAAGGCCCCAAGTTCGGTCCTCAGCCCTGGAAAAAAAAAAAAAATAAAGTACAAAGTTAGAATTATTACAAAAATTTAGGAGCAGGGGGTATAGCTCAGTGGTAGAGCCCTTGCCTAAATATGTGTCAAGTCCTGGGCTCAATCCCCAGCCCTGCCGAAATAATAACAACATTTTATGTTAATTTTAACAAAAAAATCTTATGGAAATGTAATGAAAAGCACAAACTAGGTTAATTTTTGCTTATTTTTAAATATAAGTTTTATAATTTATCTCTGAAGGTAGGGAAAGAATATGTATTGCTATATTTTAAAAGCCACATGTATTTAACAAAACGACTACCTAGAGGCCAAGTTGGTGATTTCTCTGATGCCATCGCCATCCAGCTAGTCAGTGTCAGAACCAGAGCAATCCCTCAGCATTTCACTTGCTTTCAAGCTTTTCTCACTACATCACACATTTTGCCAGTGGTATTCTTTGCTATGGTTTATTGCTTTTTTTTTTCCCCCCAGAAGTCCTAGGAATTAAACCCATGTCCTCCCATAAGCTAGGAAAGCACTCTTACTGAGCTATATTATCCCCTTCCTCCTCTCCTCCTTTGTAAATTTTTATTTTGAGATGGGGTCTTGCTAAATTGCCAAGACTGGCCTCCAACTTGTGATCCTCCTTCCTTGGCCTCCCACGATGCTAGAATTACAGGCATGTGCCCCTATATCTGGCATCTGACAATTTAGAATCAAACCAAAGAGATTTCCAACTGGAGAGTAACTACTTATCTGTGATATTTATACACAGATTGTATTTCTATAAAAGCAACCATGATTCTTTTGTATCTTTGTTCTTCCATCACTTCTGCTTTATAAGTTCTATTTTATAATAATACATGTCTTTTTTTAATCCCAAAAGATAGCAAAGCACAGAGGAGAGCTCACAACTGATACACCCCCACACTAGGCACTCAACTTCACTGAGCTCCAAGGACTGGCTGTCAATCACTCTACCTTAGTTCAGTTTCCTCTACCATTTACTTGGGAGATATTTCAAACCTTTTTCACTTTCCTCAAATCGTCACCCAAATGTCACTTAAAGGATTCTCAGTCTACCTTCAGAGTCCTTTATCAAGGCAAGTCAAGATCATCTGCATCCTGTCTCCTCTATTAACTAAACTCATCTTTTTTCTTCTTTTGTTTTCTTTCTTTTAATAGCCAAACTGATCTCTGTGTTCTTCCCTTCAATCTTAAAAACAGTTTTCATCTGCTCAACCTTAGACTTCAAAAATTAACTTCATTCCTTCCTGTTACATTTAGGACTTGCTCCATCAGTAATCACACTGCACTTTGTAATTATTAAACATCTGCTCTCTACAAGCTCCTTCAAATCATTATAGAAATATACTCCCATTCTTTAAAAATATTTATAATAAAGATTCCTTGACTATTCTGGAGAGACAGTTTTTATCAGTTTTTATGCTTAAGAGACTAAAATAAGTACCAAACTTCTTAGCTGTGTGATTATCACTCTAAAAACTGGTTCTGTATGACTCCCTTATTTGTACAATACAGCATAACTGTAATTTCTTTATAGAAGTAAATGAGAGGATGCATGTATTAAAGAAAACTACAGGAAGCCCCTGCTTGGGGCTTAGCTCCTGTACTAAAATGGAATCACTCAACTAGAGTCCCACATCACCAACCCGAAACTATTTATCTGATCTTCCAAGAAACAGGATTGGAGACTTAATAGCCAAATTTCTCATATGGGCCAGTATCAATTGGCATGGAATTCACTGATTTAATCCCTACACAAAAGAAGCAACCTGAAATAACCTGATATTACCTAACCAGGTATTTTCCTATTATTCTGTCTCCCTGTCCCCTCCTTACAAGGAATGTTACTTTGAAATAAACAATCCACTTTTTGATCTTCTGTTTCTGCTTTCCTTGGACTTTTTGTCTATAAAACTAAACTTGTCTATTTAGCCCATCAGAATACTACTATATTTTATGGAATGAAGAGTCACCTAGTCCTGGAATAAAAAAATACCAATTAAGATGATTGTAAGTTTGTCCTTTGACACATATAAATGTTTCACAGGGCCTAGAAAAGGGAAAGTCTTCAATCTATAATACAGCTACTTCTGTTCTCTAAAAGAATGTGACTCTACACAATAATTTTCCTCTGAAAACGTTTAGAGGCAAACAATAATCTAGAGAACAGACCACATCAAACATAGACTGAATTAAAAAGTAAGTACAGGAGTATAATTTGACAATTATAAAATATTTAAGTAAAGTTCCATGACCAATAATAGAAAATAATATTAAATAACTATCCTACAGAAAATAATTATAAGCTCTTAAAAATAAACTACAATGATTTGAAGGCTCTTGCAGAAAATGAAAACTGTAGACATGATAGAGGATTACACCCTATTACAAAGGAGCCAACGGTATGGGGTGAGATTTGTCCTTAGGTCACACTTTTCAACTGAAAGCCATTCTCTATCCTTGCAGGAAGCTGAAGTTCACGCACAAAGCACCACAGTTATCTACTTAAGGAGAAGATGGAACTAGAGCTGCCACGATACACTGCTAGCATCCTTGGTTGTTTCTTAAACCACACATTCATAGGGCGGACCACACGCAGAATGAAAAGGTGGCTGCTGAATGGCCAAGGAAATGAGCAAAGATATCAGCTGCTATCACCTGCAAAAAGACAGTGCAAAACTATGAATCGCATTAAGTTAATTGCTTACTTGAACAAAACACAAATCTCCCAAAAGATAACAGAAACCAAAGGCTACAACATACTAGAGTAAGGTTAAAAAGAAAAAAAATCACCAGATATGTAAAGAAATTGAGAAAAAATCCCAGTGATGTAGTTTAGAGAAAAGTAGTCAATAGAACCTGGGTCCCAGGTCATCCATATTTGAATTAGCAGACAAAACATTAAAGCCACCATTTTCAAAGGAAATATGGTCACATCATATTGTTGCAGATTGAGAATTACTTCTAGGAATAAAAAAAAATGAATGTTAGAAGAAATCCAAAAGTGAAAGAGTATATTTGAAATGAATCATATGACTGTGAAAATAAGACAATAAAATGTTTCCCTCTGGGTTAGGAATTCCAAGAATGAAGAAAAAAAAAAAAACAGGGAAACAAGAAAGGAAAAAATGGTCAAGATGAGTGAAGAGGAGGAAATGAGGAAGATGAGGAAGAGGAGGTGGTGGAGAAACAAAACCACCAAATGGAAAAACCCAGAACTAAACATAATACATAAAATGAAACAAAAACCAGGAACCTCAATAAATGGGCTTAACAGATTTGAGAGAGCAGAATAAAAAAAAAAAATCACAATGATTTTGAAACTATTGCAAAAGAATATATCTAATTTGAAGAACATAGAAAGATGATTGGAAAAAAAAAAACGTAATAGAGCTCAGTGATCTCTAGGATAATACAAACGGGTCTAAATTCCATGTAATTGCAGTTTCCAAAACAGAAGAAGGGTAGGATGGGAAATGAAATATCTTTCAAGACACATGGCCCCCAAATTCACATTTTTTGTGAAAAGGCAAACTATTAAATCCAGGAAGCTCACCAATCCCAAAGCAGCATAAATATAAAGACAAGTATACCTAGGTATGGCACAGTAAAACTTCTGAAAACGAAGACAAATAATAATCTTAAAAGCAGTCAGAGAAATAAAGAGAACCTATAACAAATGGTTAATTTCTCTCTAAAATAAAGAAAGAAAAATACTTCCATAAGTAAGGAATAGGCAAATTTATAACCATTCTCTCTCTTGAATAAGAAGCCTGGGCTGAATCAGTAAGTGTATATAGAGCTCAATAACTCACCTGGCCTTCAATCCTATGGAACAGAATATCCCAAAACTATAGAGGACTCGGTCTTCAAACGTACTTGCCAAGTTCTTAAAACTATCTGTAAATTTCAAAAGGTGAAAACCTCACAGAATATGTTGTCTGACCACAGCAGAATAAGAAAGCACAAGTTATCAAGAACATCCCAAGATTAAAAAGTGAAACAACTAAATAGTATAAGGACTTAAGAAGAAATCACAAATGAAATTAGAATATATTTTGAGCTGAATGAAAATAAAAACACAATATACCAAATTTGTGGAACGCGGTGAAAGCAGCAGCACCTACAGGCAGCTAAAGCTGGACATGCTTACATGAAAGGAGTTATCTCAAAATCCATCATCAGTGTCACCTGAAGACCCCAGGGAAAAGGGCTGGAGTGCTGGCTCAGCCGTTATTGCGCTTGCCTGACATACTCGAGTTCAAACCCCAGCACCACATACACAGGGAAGTGTGGGAGCAACAAAAGCCACATGAAAAACAAAACGAAACAAAAAGCTACAAAAAGTTGAGGGAATTAAATCCAAAGTGTTTAGGAAAAGAATAACCAAGAAATCAATGAAATAAATGAGAAAAATAAGAGAAATAACAAAGTCAAAAGCTCTTGCTCACTGAAGAGATTAAAACATTTTTAAACAGCTAAAAGATCACATCAAGAAACAGAAAAACCACAAGTTCAAATAACAGGAATGAAAAAGAGGTTATCACACAGAATGAAAAAATATTAAAAGGAAAATAATGTATAACTGTGCGAATAAATTCAAATTTTTTTTAAAAATTCCTCTGAAATACAACTTTTGTAACTAGCATACACTGACCCAGAAAACTCGAATGGCTTTATATTTTTTTAAAGAAACTGAACTTATTTTTAAA